>JARQTG010000183.1:0-26998 GCA_030142615.1 Syrista parreyssii | reverse complement strand
CCGGAACTACCCCAAGTGCTTAGCAGCGACATCTGGCGGGATTTCCCAGAACTAAAGAAAAATGCTCCTCGCGAAAACGCAGTTGCAGAATAATTATTTCACGCCCCCTGGCGGAATTTCCCGGAACTACCCCAAGTGCTTAGCAGCGACATCTGGCGGGATTTCCCAGAACTAAAGAAAAATGCTCCTCGCGAAAACGCAGTTGCAGAATAATTATTTCACGCCCCCTGGCGGAATTTCCCGGAACTATCTCAAGTGCTTAGCAGCGCCATCTAGTGGGATTTTCTAGAACTAAAGAAAAATGATCCTCGCGAAAATGCAGCCGTGGAGCGATTATTTTACGCCCCCTGGCGGAATTTCCTGGAACTACCCCAAGTGCTTAGCAGCGCCATCTGGCAGGATTTCCCAGAACTAATGTAAAATTTTAGCCCAAAAGAAATGCAAATTTTTATGAAAATATAGCGTAGATCAGCCCATTGAGTGAAGCGTAGCTAAGCAATATAATATAGGGAAAATGAAGTTAGAGAAGCTGGTGAGAGGGAGTGGAGTTGAAAAGAGAGATAGGAGGAATGTGCAGAAAACATGATAGGAATAAGGGGAAAAAGCAGGATATATGGGGAGTGGAAAGAAGAGAAGGAAAATGAGGGATATGAAGTACTGCACAAAAGAAATACATGAAATGTACAAACAGATGAACTTCCCTCAAATAAGAACGCCCATCCTTAGTGGCCAATGATCAAAAGTTGTATCACATCTGTAAGGGGAGATGTGCTGAACATTAGAAACATACAATCGAATTGGCTATTATTATTTTAAATTGTGAATGAGCTTGGTTAAGTCCGCTGGAATTCTATTCGTTGGGAACATAGCATAGTGTTTCGTGCAATTCATGAGCAGCTAAGAATGCAAGAATGAATAGACCCATTGATTCGAATCTTCCTTCCTTAAATTTCAAGCGTAATTCCACCAATTTAGAATGTAGATAGGGAAGGCAAAAGAATAGAAATAGTTAGAGAAGGGTTCTCGCAATAACAATAGATTCAGATAATTTTTCAGAATTTTTATTGATATACAATATATTTCGCTTTTAAATAGCGTTGCATTATGTATAACATGACGAAACTGAAATTTTCAATAAATAGTTTGTAATATTACATTACAATACAGTGAGACTTTTTTATCACATCCAACACAAATTTTAATTATAACAATCCATTCTTCGTGTACTATGATAGACACTTAAAGCGATCAAATTAATAAAAGAGTTAGAGTTTGAATAACTGTGTTAACTAACAAGCACAAGATTTATTTAAAAGCCTTATTGTACACTGAGTAAACTTATGATTTCTCTTTTTACGGTTATTAGCAAGTTATAAAAGAAGCTGTAGAACAAAAAATGTATAGCATTAATGGAAAATATAGTTTAACCCTTTCGATGGCAGTGGATATTTAATTAATTGCGTCTCAATGTGCAAAAAAATAATGATTTGTACCTAAAATTCTCTGGATCACTGATTGCCAATTCGATATCCGATTTATGTCATTCATCCTCGACGCACTATTACGTCAATGCCACCGAAGAGGTTATTCGTTGATTACCTTACTCTTCGTTGATACAACTCAATGTTGACATGATTATAATCCTCGCACCAGCATCCACGTTGAACGAACTTACCTTAAGAATCTGAATCCTACCTGAAACATGTGCTGAATGCTATACTGGTCGTGAACAAATATAATTTTAAGTATATAATTTTAACTGCATCTTAATATACCACTTAAAACATATGATCAGTTGAACATAGAGCACACATGTTAAGTGAACAAATACTAATTATTCGAAGCTATAATTATATCAATAGATCCATTTCGAGATCTATGCAGAGAGAAAAGATCAAAAGTTAGTGTTGAGTGACAAGGTTAAGGATAAGGATAAGGCACTGTGGAATGACTTTATTTATTTATTTGTATAAGTAAGTCAAGTTGATGTTTAAAGTGAATTGTAGAAGTATTAATAATTATATTTTTGATTGCTACTGCTGAAATTGTTTCAACAACATCACCTTATGTCGCATTCATTCCAGAGATTGGTAACATTTTAGAAAATAGAATAATCGTTCTCAGCATCACTTCTTCATGGATACGGTGGAGCTCGTCATAAAGTACTGAAAGAACAAAACTACAGAAAAGCTGTTACCTGTATGGAAGGAATTTCGGATTGACGAAGAACCTTTTTACTCTTTCTGGTGCGAAATTTATTTTACGTATAACAAATTAATCAAACAAACTAACCGCTCAAATTCATTGCCAATTTCCATGTGAGTGCCCAGTTTTCAATTAGAATCACAGTGAGGCATAAAGTGTATATGTTAACCTGCCAGTGGTGGTGCGTGGCCCGCAAGACTCAATGAATGTACATTTCTTATGGCATGAAAATATGCGTCACCACTGGAGAGTTAAATATTTTTGATAATACAGTGATTTCAAGTAACGCTCAGAGAGTCTTGTCAATGTTTCAATTTTAACTTGTAATACAACAGATAAACACTAACGCTTGTACTTAACCATTTCTTTATTAGATAATAACTTATCCAAAGGAAACTATTCTTAGACAATCCAAAATTACTATTTGTCTTTTGTAATAAGCATTACATAACATTTCTTAACAGAGATAAGTACGCCATAGATGTTTTCAAGACCTGTGAACGGGATTATGTTTAATAGCGAATCTTCTTAGATGAAATTCATTGACCAGTCTTACATTTGTCATCAATTCCAGTGAAAAAATACCAAATTGTCCAGCAGTTAAACAAAGTGGCTGTTGTGATCTTGCGACGCAAAACGTAATAATCATTTTATCCTCTCTCGACATGTCGTACCATTTGCAATTGTAAAATGCTTCGTATATATCAATGCTCTGGGAATGCACGCGATTGAAAATTGTGTGAATACTTGTAAAGATTTAAGAAAATATTGTTCTTATAACGTACCTCTAAATATAAACATTGGCCAATCATGCAATGGGAGAAAAGTCCGAAAAGGATAAGAAACTGGTATACGATTAAAAATGCGAGATCTGTTGTCTGATTCGTGGCGATATCCTGTACAGATTTAACTAATAAAAACTACAGTTAAATAATAAAAAATAATAAATAAGTATTGAATAATACAATCATATATATATAGTTATATTTGTAAAAAAAATTTATAAATACTCACTATTAAGTATAGATAGTTAAGAAGGCCTATGATTATACCTACACCAACAAAATGAACCAACAAAACTAAATTGAATGCTTCCTTTATACTAGTACCCATTCTGTAAAAAATGAATTTTTGAAAATTTACATAATTTTAACAAAAATTAATTATATTAGAGAAAGAAGCACAATTTACCGTAACAGCTGTATGTGACGTTTAACAAGAGTTTTGATATTGATATGGCCTTTGCTTTTGTCCAAATTACGTAAGCGAATTGCGAGAACTGACAACTGACCGCAAATATAGAAAACAAGCGTAAACATTAAGACTTCAGTTGCAGTGTTGCTAAAGGCAGAAATGATCGCGATCGGCAATTCAATAATATATGCAATTATGTAAGATTGCATGCTCTGAATATTATATATCGAATAAACGAAGTACGGTAATTGGTATGTAGTTGATGCATTAACATTCTCTGCTAAGATATAATAAGACAGAACATTTATTAGAGTTGGATGCACTTATTATGTTTAACCTTCCGTGTGCACACTGGATAATTAAACGTACACTCGAAATTTCGATCTCAAGTTCCTCCAAAATGAATAGAGACTACGAAACTTCGGCTCTCTCAGTTAAAAAGTTTCGATTGAATCGCGTCAGGATACAGCAGCTTACAATGAGATCACTCTGAAAACTTGGCCTGACTCTCAAATACCCAGTATGCAGGTGGAAGGTGAGAAGAACAAGTGTTCACACGGAGGGTTAAAAGTGTTCATTACTCACCAATTTGAAGTCGAATAACTAGTGGCTTCAGATAAT
The DNA here is from genome assembly GCA_030142615.1 of Syrista parreyssii. Classification (NCBI taxonomy): domain Eukaryota; kingdom Metazoa; phylum Arthropoda; class Insecta; order Hymenoptera; family Cephidae; genus Syrista; species Syrista parreyssii. The sequence continues at coordinate 22,978 of JARQTG010000183.1, read as the reverse complement.
ATGTTGGAGCTACAAGTATAACAGATAGCATTAGCGCTCTTATGAAATATCTCGATATGTTTATATACATCATGAATTTCTTTCTTTCTTCAGGAAATATGTAATTGAGTCCATTATAATCAATTATTGCTGTCGACAATAACTCGCCAAATTCGCGATTGTAGTATCTCAATGTACCCAACTTGATGAGGATCTCTGACAAGCAGATACTCTCTTGCAAGCTCCAAATGGCGTATTCGAGATCATCCATGTTTTTAAAGAGATCTGCGTATTCGAGAATAATAACAGTGGCGTAGTAACTGATGATAAGGAAATATCGTAAATCATTTCGAGTTTGAGGCCACAGACCCAGTACAGAGAGCAGATGTTTATTCCAATTCATCAATCTTACGGCTTCATTGGAATCGTCCTAAGATAAAGTTAAAGCTAGCCATAGAAATCCAGGATTGTATTGAACAATACTGTGGGATTAGAGTACGTGTACTTCTGCATACGCGTAAACGTACATAAAAATAGAGTTGTATGTTCCAATTCCATGGCTTTTCACAATTCAATCCAGAGTCTCATGTAGCTAGTATTAAACAACCAAAATAGCATACTCGTGACATGTATCATGTAATACGTGCACTATTTCTTGACAAGTTACAAAGCTAGTAAAATGAATTGTAAATTATTCACGTTCAAATGCGTGTTGTTTGCATTAATAAGAGTTGACAAAAAAAATGGAATTAGTATACAGTCAACCCGCTTATAACGTGATTAATTCATACCGCGTTATATGGAAATCGCGTTATAAGAGACTTAGAATTAGTGTAAATCAAATTAATTCCTACCGCATTATATGGAAAAATCGCGTTATCAGAGTATCGCGTTATAAGTGGGTTTACTGTAATACATAATACTCACGCGCACTGACACTTCGACCATCTCTGTCGAGGACTTGTGAACTGAGGAGTTTCTTTTCGTTAAAGTTCTTGAGTTGTTCGATAGTTCCTTTCCTTGAGAGTCTCCGATATACATTGTATACGCATGAGCACTATTCAATTTTATATTGGATTTAATATGTGCATTGTCAATGTGCGTGGAATCTAATGCACCTGCTATGTTACACCCAAGTTTTCTGTTCGGGGTAGAAACTTTTATTTTACTTCGCATCTTTTTTTTTATCTGCCGTGAATATAAGAAGTGTTCAGTGAATATACGATTTGTTTCAAGTATTGTATTTCTATAGTGCAAACTGTGCCGTTGAGATTACAGTAGGGGAAACCGATGTCAGTTTGAAACAGAATGTCGAAGGAAATAAAACCATTCGATCTGCCGTCTATTAATAGTGAACAAATTATAATTGTCTGATCAGCTGTAATGTTGTTTTAAGAAAGTGATCAAAATTTGACAAGAAAATTGTTATGGTCATCGGCAATATTAATTAAGATATAATTCGTTTGTGTTTCAACCGATACTAGTCTCCCCTACGCCTAAAAGGTTCACTAATGTGTAAGACATGTGGCAAAAAAAGAAATGAGATAATCTTGAATATAAAACTTGGTAGTGGAAAAGACATGAACGTGCCAGTACTGCATCATTGACGTACGATGAACTCTTATTGGTATGAAATCCAAAATTTCAAAAGTCATATTCCATATAATAATCTTCACTGGATTTTATTCTGTCACCTGATGGGTTATTTAGTCAAAATTCTCATTTTCAACAGCTTATATTTTCTAGAGCATCGCCTTCCATGCATACTTAATCGTTTATACACTCTGTGAAGTGCGATGCAAACGAACATATTGATATCTCAGTGAAAATTAATTAATTAAATTAATCTTGAATACCCGAATTAATTCTTTAATAAGACGAAGCTCATGAAATCGATAGAATTATATGTATACAATTTTTTTCATACAAAATCAACATCCGTATTTACTAGCACTACATAATTCTTTGTTCATGATAATTTGAGCTACAGGAAAGATCGCAAAACGGATAAATATGCCGATGCTGTTTTTAAAACCTGTGTGGAAAATGGTTTAAAAGTAATGTTAAATGTCACAATAGATTGAAGTGACGATTTATTGCTTTTCCCACTTACGTCAGTTAATGTACTTAAACAAAAAATTCCAAACTTTCCAGATGTTAAACAAAGCGGCTTTTGTGATCGTGCCATACAAAGAATAATTAGTCTCGCATTTTCCGTTGGCATATTGTACCAATCACAATCGTACCAAGCTTCGTAGACTCGGGTGCTCTAAATTACAGAGTAATAAAAATGACAAAAAAAAAGTAATAAACATATTTGTTATATATTAAAAGAAATTTAATACCTCTTGAACAAGACTCTCACCAACGGTACAATGTGCATAAAGCACAAGAAGAACCAAAAATGCAAAAGTTAAAAATGTGGCGAGGTCAGCATTTTGTCCGTGAGCAAAATTCTGCATTAATACGTCTGAGTGTCATACAAAATTATTATAAAGAAAAAATATAACAATTTTTAATTACCGTTAAAATTTGATACCCGAGTACGCAAACCAAAGAGGTTGCACCTATAAGGTGCCCTAATAAAATGGCACTGAAAGCTTCGTCTATGGTTTGTCCCATTCTGTAGTACATCAATCTTCACTTATTCACACGTTATGTTTTCAGGGCATTCAATAATCAAACTCACCGCAATAGTCTCTGATGAGTCATCACGACGTCCTTTATGTCGTGACTACATTGTGACGGGTCGCTATTAATACTGCTAATTCGTAACGTGAGCACAGATAATTGTCCGCAAACATGAAAAACCAGCGTAACCATTAGACAATCTGCTGCACTTTGACCGAAACCACTCACAAAGACAAATGGGAGATGAGAAAGATAAGTTATCATATAAGTCTGTGTGTCATTGACATTGTACAGTAAGTAAAAACGGTACGGTAATTCAAAAGTTAACGTTGAATTAGTACTTTCAATTTCGATTGGATCTACAAGAAGAGTGATAAAAAAAGAAATAAATTTGTTTGCATTCTCCAGACTATTCACAAAATGCGATCAGTTATTTATAGTGTTTACTTGGGAATTTCCATTACTCACCGTTTCCCAAATTTCCAAGTATAGGCTTTAGGTAATACGAGGATGCGGTTAGTGCAACAAATGCCATCAAAAGTTTCATAAAGGTCTTGGACTTTGAATTGTACGATAAAAATATTTTTTGCTCGTCGGCAGATCTGTAATTGTGAGCTAGGAAATCCTTTCTCATTTCCATTATTAATTCTCCTAATTGACGATTATATACTCGCATCATGAGCATGCGGATAAAAATTTGTGAAAACGCCATGTTTTCGGTTAGGTTCATGATCACGTGCTCGAGATTTCCGATAAAAAGAAATAAGTCGACGTATTCCATTGTCATGTGATATGCAAAATAACCGAAGTTTATCCAGAACCAAATATCCTTCGGTTTTTCTGGCCAAAATCCAAGCATCGCAAGAAGCCAATGATTCCAATTCATGATACTTGCGGCACGATCAAACTCATCTTGTTTCTAATTAAATAATTTCTCTAGGACAATTAGTTGTTTAATAATATACAATTATTAACTTATGATGCATTATGATATTCGTGACTGCAGTACATATTAAGTGCAAAAAACTTAATATACAACTTGAGAGTATTGTAACAATAAAATTAATTTGATTTGATAGTAATTAATTCACATGGAATATTCAAAGTGCAATTTTCAAATATTTAACGTGAGTCTAATTTACACTCACGTGCATCGTAAAGCCAATTGCTTTGTGTCCAGTTCACTACGTGGCAAACTACAGAATAACCAGTTGCAACAGTGCACACAATTCGTCAGAATGCTCCTATTGGTCATACGATGCTACCAGTATCCAATCAGAATGCAAGAATTGCAAACAATTTCCTTTCGAATTTAATGTGCATATTTCATATGCACCTGCTACCTTCTCCGGCTGCGATGCTGCATACATAATATTTATCGTTTCCTAGTGAAAGTAATTTGTGTCCATGGTCGATAGATAATGCGAGTAATAATACCTTTATATGCTAAAAATGCATGTGGTAGCAGAACTGAAATTACGCGAAAACTCGGTAGGTAACTTGGAATATAGTGCAGCGATTCATATGCAGTGCAGTTACACCACAGAACCTTACATCGACGAAAAACTAAGAATCATTGATATTTTTACTGTGCCGTTTGCAACTGTAAAATATAGTCGGTAATCTGAAGTGCGCTTTTCTTACATAAAAAACGTAACAACTCTTATAAATAATAACGATGCGATGCCCAAAAATATTTACGTATACGTGACTTTTACAAAATTCGTTAAACCGTGCTGTATTTTCAGATGTTATGTGATGAGTGGCTACAAAATGGAACTATCGTTTGCAATCTTATTACTATGACCACACGACAGTACAAAAATAAAAATAAGATACAAGGAACCGATAATTACCAAGGAACAATTTGATTTGATAAGGAAAGGTGATTTTAACATTTATACAAATTATTATGTATTATGTTATAAGAATTGTATACAATAGAAATTGCATGTCATACTTGTACTCAGTGTTAAAAATCCATTTCAATGGGTTAGGAGTGATTTATGAATGCAAAGTACTATATTGTAGACACCAGAGAAAAGACGAATGATCCAGCGATGAACATTACGATTATTACACGTTCAGATTTTATTACATGAAACGATTACGATTGTTTGTTCGTGTTTACTGGTTCCCCAGAATTAAGTCCTAGACGTTTACATCAAAGATAAACAATTTTTTAAATTCTAGACTAGCATGCATGATTATTATTTTCAATCAGTGCAATAATAATAATTATATCATTGATGTATGGTATGACGATAGGTATTAGGAGATATACATATAGGGTTACTGTACTAGCAAATGAACACTTAAGAAATCGAATCAGTAAATAAATATGCTTACAAAAAATATATAATTGCAACGTGAAAGTTCATGCACTAATGTGATATCGTTGTCCATTTATTAGAGTAGTCCCAAGCTTACGTCACATAAATGCATAGATATGTATATTTAAAACAGAAATTATTACCTTCGGTTAATATTTAAATGGAGCGAGCATTCAATATATCATGTAATTCTACGATCCCCCTGTCATAATTATTAAAACTGCATACGGTGGAATCGATCGGTACGATTGCGTGACGAAGTAAGACCAATGAGGATAATTCAGTGGGATTTGTAGAAGGAGGATTGCTTTGGTTTTCTCAAGTCTTGAACAGCGGAGGCGCAGTGCACTGTGAAATCTGGTTGGTGTAACATAGTTTCTTAAAATAGTTAATAAACTTAGTCAATTTAACTTAATTCTTGAAATATAATTTTCTGTGAATGCATGGTGAAATTTAAGGTGATGGTGATAAAAGTGACAAGTGTGAATTTGCAATTTTTTATATATAATGTCCGTGCATAGTGAAATATTATTTCTTATCAAAACTCTACTGGACACATGAAAGATCGAATTAGGATAAACTATAGAGAAGTAATATACTATAAAGTATAGTATATAATATATACTATATATACTATTTCTATATACTATAGAATAGTTTGCATACTTAGACATTAATGTGATTAAAGTACAGTGAGAAAGACAGAACAATGCGCTCTAATTATATGTATGTCAGAGTAAATATGTTTTGTCTCTCATGTACATATGAGACAAACCCAGTAAGAAGACTGCACACGTTTACTCGGGCTACAATGTTTATTTCATTAAAGGCAAACCGGCTGGTGAATTTAAACATTGAAAAAGTGAAGATTTCAGAGCTGTGAATTCAAAAAGGGTTTTATGAAGTCCTTACCATTGTTAATACAAGTGTTACAGTGTATCAGAGACTTACGTGTATTTCAAAGAAAACTTTTCTTTCGCTTTCACAGAAAGAGACTGTCCGAACGAAAACACCTTTTGATATAGCTTTAAAACGCGATAATGAAAAATGGTAAATTTAAAGAAACAAGCTGATTAAACAATTGCTTATTGCATCGTATCACATCTATTTTAATATTATTTATTTTACAATTTTCTCAATGTATTTTCACGAATTATATCAGAGTACGTAACATCGATAAATAAGCGAGAGACGTTTTGATGACCTGGAAAGTCAAAATGAATAATTGTACAAAATGAAAATTCATTCTGTGTGAATTCCTACAAAATTTCCAACCACGACTCACACTGCTGAAACTGTCTAAGGAAAATACGTAGAATTTCCCAGCTGTCAATTGTAAAGGCCTTTGTGTACATGACATGCAGATTATTAACGCTTTCTGATAGATCAATGGCATATTGTACCATGTACACTGAACGCATGCTTCGTGTACTTTTGTACTCTGCAACAATTCTATTATTGTCATACGATAATCATACAATATTTGATATGTTTTACCTCGTAAATTAGACATTCGCCGACCAAGCAATATCCGTAGAGCAATAAGATCATACAAGATACATATAGCACAAAGCAGCATAATACTGATATATCAGTTAAATCACCACTAGTCTAAAAACAATTATTTAAGCCGTTTATCATGTGACTTGTAGTAAGTAAAAGAAAAAGGAGATTCAATAATCATGGTACGTTAGTTTCAAAGAAAGTCAAATATAAAAATCGGCAAAAAATCTTCCTGTTATCATTTATAATTGATCTGCCATTGTAATGCGGATAAGTAAGTGAACTTTCGCATAAAATATATAATACAAATTATGATTTCTGAAAAGCAATGAACATTTTTATAATAAAAGACACATACCGCTAAAACGTTATAGCAAGTAAACCCGATAATAATTGTAGTTCCTACTACTTCTAATAGCAAAACGAATTGAAAAGTATCATCCAAAGATTTAGCCATCCTGCCGAAGTCAAATGGAATACGATTATTTGTTATTGTCGTATTTCGCGATTAACTATACTAGAGGTAAATGTATTATCTTACCTAATGTATTTAACGTGTTTCTCAACTAAATTCTTAATAATGTGATTATCATGTTCGGGTAAATTTCCTTTTAAATTTTCGATTTTATATGATATAATGGATAACTGACCACAAATGTGAAATATAAGAGTCATCAGTAAGCAAATAGTTGCCCCCTGACATGCAATATTATAAACCATTGGATATTCAAATACATACAGAAGTATATAAGTATTACGATTTGTTAAATTGAAAAATAATTTCGTTCTGTATGGAAGAACAAAGGGACTTGTCGCTTCGTTGTTCCACACTAGTAAAAATATAAAAAAAAAAATTATATTAACATCATCGTCGCATAATACGAGTCATTATGTTTTTAATATATATATATATATATATATAATTTCACCTGAGAACAGATACGTTTCTAATCCTTTGAAGAAGTACACGTGAGCAGCGAGCACCACACATGGCATTATTATTTGATAGAAAATTTTACCTCGTTGATAATATTCTAGAAAACATTTTTTCTCTTCCAGACTTCCAAACTCATCTGCTGCGATATCCTCCTGGGCATCAGCAATCAAACGTGCCAGTGGTTCACTGAATCGAAACAGCAGCAGCTTTGCAAGTATCAAGCTCTCTAACACGGTGTCGGCGATATTTAACATCATTTGTTCTAAATCGCCAAAAGCTTCGTATAGATCCACATACTGGAGGCTGATATTCAAGGTAAAGTATGATATCCATAAGGAGAATCTGAAATAAGCTGGTTCTAGGGGCCAATGTCCACCAATAGACAGAAATAGTTTGTTCCATTTGAAAACGACATTAGGTATATCGTTATTATGCTGAAATAAATGAATATTTTTGTTTTTCGTAAAATCAAATAAAATTTCGTATCGTGATTATCGGTATGAATCGATGCGTGGAGATTAATGGAAAATGAAACGACGAGACATGGTATGAAACGACAGGTACTTTAGAAAAATAATATACAACGATAACAATAATGCTTATAAAAAATAATTCACAAGTTATAATTAATAAATTTGTGTTAAATAATGAATTAGAGTCTATCGTTACGTTTTGTAAATTCCAAAATACATCATAATTGATTTTAGGTGTTTCAAAATTTCAAAGACATTCGTCTCTTTACATGTCAAAGTGCAGAAAGATATTTGCAAATTGCATAATGCACTTCAAATAAATTGATGTCAAAAGTAAAATTTGCACATGTTTTATATTTCACGTTTGGATCAACTTAACAAGAAATCTCTGATGATAACTGATGCGATTTCTCTTGACTCTTACATCCATCACTGAGCTTGTTCTGTCTGTAGGAAATTTTCTTGGAGACTAATTCAGAAGTCCCCAAATCGATCTCGCTATGGTTATTGTCTCTAGAAAATTGCTGTGGCGTATCGACCAGTTTTATTTGAAAATTAATGTTTGCATTACATATGCATTTCTTCCCTTCATATCTGACATGGGGACGATCGATCTTGCTCTTATTTCTTATGCTTGCAAGACGTCCATTATCTTGATTTACTTTGTTCGCAAAGTGGTTTGAATTGCTCGGAAGAACAAATTTATTCATGACACATTATTTTTTATTATACGTGCCAGTGGTTCCAACGTATAGCGTCATTCGTGGTTTCACTATTCTAGAGATAAAATGCATATGATATTTTCATATGAAATTTTTCCTTGGGTACGTACCCAAGGCGTACGGCTTGTAAAATATCAGTTGTATATTTTATATCTAATACGTGGCATATGTGTCGTGTATGCAGGCAAATGAATAAATGCATCATAAGAATTGCATGGACACTTCGAGCAAGTATTCAAATTTCATATTTCACATTAAATTTCATGCTACTCCGAAATAATGATCTGACATAATAATACCAACTGTGACAGATGGACGAAATGCTTATGCTAAGGTAATAATCACACAGTTATTAACCTGCGGTTATAGAATTGTAGGTAGTCGTTATACAAGCGTACAACGTCGTAATATTATAATATATTGACAAGGATGTTTGTATGACGTTATAATTTGTATCTGGACGTTGTGGATATATCTATATGATATTTAAAGTTGACGTGAAATTCAATCTAAATTTCCAATTTGAAATCTCTCTTAGGGAAGGTCCACTATGTATTTATCATAATGACACAAGTGTATTATTACAAATATGTAAAAAGACAAATCCATGTTGGTGGACGTATTTGATCATGAGGCAGCGAGATAAAAACATGTGATGGTTGGGATGCTCAAAATGCGGAATCTGACGACTCTGTCCACTGATCCACTAGGCCATCTTTTGAAAATATCTTGCCTGATAATAATTAAAAATTAGGGTAATATATAAAAGCATTTGGCAATTATATAGAAAATATGTTCATATGTTCATCCACAGTTTCTGAAATACTATGGATACGTGTTTAATAATACGAATTTGTACAGTATTTGATCATGAGGCAGTGAGATAAAAACACGTGGTGGTTGGGATGCTCAAAGTGAGGAATCTGACGACTTCACCTACTGATCAACCAAGTCAATTTTGTAAATATCTTGCCTGATAATAATGAAACACTCGAATAATATGTAAAAGCATTTGGCAATGGCGTAAAAAATATGTTCACACTAAGCACAATTGCATATATAGCATCCACATTTTTTTTAAATATTATGACACGTATTCGATTATAATAATAAGAAGAATTAATGATATATGAAAAATTAAATGATCGAATTTTATCTTATTGTTTTATCAGTTGACAATATTCAATTTCATTCATTCCACTTTGATAACATATTAACTTGATTATTTTTACGTTTACAGTCATGAGTATTATCCATGGAAATATTTAATGAATCAAAACTCGAAGTTAAATGCATACGTGCAGTGCCAAGGTAATTAAGAATCAATATATTCCAAAAAAATTCAACAAATTGCATCGTCTATAAGGATCAAGCGATACGGTGCGCATATCATAAATAGAATACATTTCTTATAGGTTTAAATCCAGCAACTATTAAAAAAAAATTCATTACATTTTTATTCAAGGCGAATTCGACGTTTCACTTTGAGTGGTTAGAGGATCGCTGTACGAGTCTTCGTGTAATATTAATAAGTTAACGAAGTCGTTATGAAGCTCACAATACTGAAAATGCAACGTCGATTTCAGTTTGATAAGACATCACAAAACTTTTACAAAATTTGAATTTTGCAATTTGCACCATTGCTGATTTTAAACACATAATAATGGCGTCTTATTTATCTATATCATAATTTTGTAAGTTTAACTCAAATATTCTTGATTTTATTAACACACACGTTTTTTTGGAATACATTGTTATCAACAATTATAATTGTTTCCGAAAAATGGTTTATTACGCGAATTAAGTCAAACATATGAATAAGAAAGTCTAATAATTAGAAAAGTAAGAAAATCCTAAAATAGAATATCATTTTTTTCTTAACATTGGAACACAATGATATTGCTCAACATTATTATTTGAATCTGTAACGCAATTTGTATTACCATTCATCTGTTAATATCAATATATTAAATAAATAAACAATTAATATTTAATATTAATTGCTTCTACTTGAATTGCGAACTTTACAATTATGAACTTGGATAATTTGACGATGATCAAAGTAGATGATTGTTATCGAATATGCCAGAAACTAAATTACAATGATTGGTCAAACTTACGTGCATACCAGGTTATAAATCCATTTCCCAGTAGGTTGATTATTTATAATAATAACAATTGGTTACGAAATTGATCAAAGTTCCATCAATAGTATTAAGACACATCTCAATATTCCATTTGACGTCGAATCAATCCATACTTTCCCATTGTTGCCGAAGGTAGTCAATGCTTGCTAAATTGCTGTTTACTTAATTGAAATATTTTGTGAAACGTATTGCATTACTGACATTAAAGACAAATTATGTTTCTTTAAAGAACAATGAAAAAAGATTATTGCATTTTCACAAAACGCTTACGTTGATTCACTATAAAATCATGAACATTTAATGATATATACATTACACGTTCAATATAATTAAACAAATTTTCGTAATACTGATAGGTAAGCCGCTGACGTTTTCATTACCTGAGAATACAAAGATCATTCGAATTAATTCATAGGAGAAGCAAACGTTGAGAAATGTTTCCAAATTTGCTCACTCACGTTTGTGAAGTTGTATAACGAAAATACGTAGAATTTACCAGCAGTCAATACTAGCGGATTTTGAGCTTGCATTGTGCAAATGATAAGACATTTTGCATGAATTACAGGCATATCGTACCACTGACAATTGTAAAAGGCGTTGCGCAACTCATAGCTCTGTATGGTTGAATATAAAATGAAATTAATGCATGATAGGGAAGTATTTGAAAATAGTATTTGAAAATATTATTTGAATATAAGTAACGTTTACAAATCACCTCTTGTATAAGAAATTCTCCAATGAAACAGTAACTAAACAGTAAAGAGAGTATTGAGAAACTGTATAGAATATATACAATTAATTCACCTCTATTCGCAATCTGATTACTCTAAAATAAAATGGACGGAATCAGTCGTACGAAGGACAAATTCTTGTATAAAGACTCAACGCTTATGTTAACATGGTCTAAATAGTGAACAAGAGCATAAGTAATTACCGCAACAACGTGATAACCTGTAAGACAGAGAAGTAAAGTAATTCCAATAAGTTGTTGAAGTAGTATAAAATTAAACGCTACGTTTAAATTATTAGCGATTCTGCAACAAGTTGACAATTATAAGAAAATAATATACGTATTATGTGTTACGACAAAATAATTTGAAATAGACAGGGTATCACCTTATCAAACGACAATATTGCTTGACAATGTTTTTGATTCTGAGATCGTAGTCAAAAGATGAATTGCCAGTAGTAATATGTTTGACTCGGTAATTCAAAACGGAAAGTTGACCACAGAGATGCAATATCAATGTAACCAAAAGACAATCGGATCCGGAATATCCAAGTATGGAAAGTGGCACGAGTAATATTTCACAAAAATACGCAACAACGTATTTTCGATAATCCGAGATTTCGAAAAAATTTGCGATGCAATATGGCATCGTGTAAATGTCGGACGAATTACTTGCATCTAGAAATCAAGCAATACTTATAAGTAACGTCGGCAGTTGAATTTCGATAAGATTACAAGAGATTCTTACAAATGTTAAATTTTGGGACGTGTCCAGTCATCGGTTTTATATAATAGAGCAAAGCCGTCATCGTTACCAGTGGCATTACGATTTTCATGAATTTTTTCATTATCTCATTATATTCCAGAAACAATATCTTCTCCTTTTCCGTCGCGTATTGTTTCTCCATATAATCCGTCTGTATATCATCCAAAATCTCGCTTAAGAGCTTTTTATTAATTCTGTATACGCAGACTTTGAGAAACGTCATGATAAATACTATATTTTCCGTTAAATTGGCGACTATATATTTCATGTCGAAACTGTACTTAGCCAATGAAATAAATCCGAAGCAACAGTGAATTAGCAGATACATAAAAACGAATGAAAATAAATAATCATTATTTTTAAATGGCCACAGTCCCAACAATGAGAATATCCATTTGTTCCACGTTATTATTTCTACGCCACGCAACATATCAGTCGACAGTTCAACCGCTCTCTATTATTAATTTTGTTCAAAATACGTAATATGTTAAATCACCGAACGTCACTGACTTTTGGGAAAGCAATGCCGATCACGTATTTGTACACTTTCTTCTCTTTTCATTTAACAGTTATCACTTATTGGATACTTAGATATTGAAAATACTCGTCTGTGTTCAAAGATCCAGAAGAGACTGAGAATCTAAGGCGTCTTTAGCTTGTCGGCTGAAGAAGTTTATCATGCTGAATATCTATTGGCTGGAAAGTCATACGTGTAATTCCATAGGGTATTAATCAATTTTTGCTTTGCATTAGTAATGATGCATTTTGCATTGGGAATCTTGGAGTATGTAATTTACCATTCTGAATAACTTATGTTAGGAAGTCTAGGCGGATATAGCGTAAGAATAATTAATCAAGATTGGAGCCGTTGCTTTTCTTATCAAATGGGACAAACCGGAAAGGGAATTGTGTATTACATAAAGACAGTGGCGATCGAAGATAGATTATACTTACAGCATACAACTATGACTTCAAGAACGTATAATAACAGGACATTACTGTCAACGGGATAGATATGTAAAATTATATAGTCTACATGTTGCTTCTGATAATTAAACAAATTGAAATAACCAGGTTAATACTAGAGTCATTGTGTAGTTTGATATTTTTATATGAATCTTCGTAATACCGATAGATAAGCTGCTGAATTTTTGATTACCTAAGAGAATGAAAATTTCAACGTATATACATACGGAAGGTGAGAATATGAAAAGTATTAAGGGGAAAATGACTATAGGACGTTAGCAGAAAAACAAGAGTGATTTTTGGAATTTTTTCCAAGCAATAATGTAATTACTAAAAAAAATTCCGAAAATTACCCTTGTCTTTCGTATAAGCTTTTAGCCATTTCTTCTTAATACGTAGGTTAGGAAAAATATTTATTGATATTTTATACTGACGTCGCCAAAGCAGTTAATGGAAAGTACGTAGTATTTCCCAGCAGTGAGATGCAAGGGGTTACGTGTCTGACTCAAGCATAAAATAAATTGTTTTGCACACTTCGATGGAAAATCGTACCAATTGCATTTGCAAAGTGCATCGTGCAATTCCGAGCTCTGCGATAAATTATTTTTATCAATTTCAATGATGAACATATGTAAAAATGTTTAGAAAGATTAATCAAGGTTGATTACTTCAGTTATTAGACACTCCCCGATGTAGCAATAGAAAAACAGCATCAGAAGCAATGAAAATGCGTACATTAGGAATGCAATGAAATTTGCACAGTTGCCAATTGTAGAATTCTATGATATACATTGTAATATGATGAATTAGTCTAAATTATATTAAATTCAAAATAAAATTGCGATTAATTATATAATATGGATGCAAAGTTTTTAATCTAGCAAAAGTGTGGAACATGTGTAGAATAAGCCACACGAATCCAGTTCGTCTCATGGTTATCCTAAATTTCGGAAAGGTCGATGTCGTCTATCATATAAAAGTGTCGCTGAACTAAAGTTTTTACAATGAAAGTATGAGAACAAAGCTTATGTAAGACGTATTTTATAAAAATCGTAGTAAGCAATTTTGTCTTTAGGCGCAATCGCAAGAAACATGCGGTTGCATTTTATGCATTTGATGCAGCAAAATAAATTTTTTTTTCGTCGACGTGAAACTTTCAATTTGGAACTGCAAGTGCCAGGTATCTCCCAAATGTTACTTTTCCATTTACTTCCCGTACTTGATATTTTTCGTAAATGTCAACGCGATGAGTTAAACCTCGTTACTCAATTATTTGCATTACAATGCCTTTTTCAAACCGGAGGTGCTGAATATGCATGCCGCGTACATACGGAACTAAATGTTTCGTGACCATTTCATACCGATTGGGTTAACACATTTCACAGCTTTCTTTGCTATTAGTGCATATTTCATTTAGGTCTTTCTAAAAAAGTTTACTCGGAATATTACCGCCATAATATTATAACCGGTGAGGCAGAGAAGTAACGTAAGACCAATAAATTGCTGAAGTAGTATTAGATTAAACGCATCATCCACGTTTTTAGACATCCTGCATGATATCACATGAAATATTAAATGGAAATTTAATATCGAAATATCATTGTATGGTGATAACGAATATGTATTACCTTATAATGCGCACATGATGATCAACAAAATTCTTAATATATTCCTTTCGATTGAAATAATTTCCAAATTTTCGAACTGTACATGCCAGACTTGACAATTGTCCACAAATATGAAATGTGAAAGTAACTAAAAGACAATCCATTCCAGCGGTACCAACAGTGGCTATCAGAATGATAGGCATTTGAAAAAGATATACAAGTATATAGACAAAAAGATTTGGAATTTCAAAAAATAACTTCACTCGATACGGTAACACGTAAATCTCAGAGACATTTTCACCGCCTAGATTGTGCATGAAATATATTTCATAGAGAAAGTTTCCAATGCATAAGTCAAGTGCACAATGTAATAAGAAATCAACTCACCCAAATGGTTGTTCATCGATGTCAATTGGCACAATGGTTTCAGATAGTACAAAACCGATGAGACGAAAATCACGGACACAGCACCTTTAACAAATTTACATGATACAGTATGATATTTGATAAATCCTAACTTCTCATCCGATGTAATGCATTTCCGTTCAGCGTAGTCTTCTTCGACGGTATTCAAAATTGTACTAAGCGTTTTGGAGTTCATGCGGTACAAGATTGTTTTGCAGAAAATCATCGTCAGTATTGCGCTCTCGGTCAGGTTAGCAACCACATGTTCCAGATCATTAATATACATGAAAAGATCGGCATATTGTAGACAGCAATGACACAACAAATACATCATGAACACGAATAAAATACGGTCATTTTGTTCCGTAGGCCAAAGTCCGGTAAGTCCAAAAATTTGTTTATTCCAAGTTAGAAGATCTTCAAGATGAAAAGAGCAGTCTACCTAAAAACATAATTTTTTCGGGAAAATACACTAATTTCTAGTTTTATAAGTTTTCTCTATGTGATATATTTAGAAACTAGCAGTACTTGCATGGTTAAATGTTTCACGGTTGATGATTCGCGAGCTACTGATCCGAGGGAACTTGAGGTATGATCGATAGACTATAAGTAATGATAGGTTGGTGTATATAATAAGATCCAATCATGTAAATTACCCTATTCAATTTTTCTTGTCAGCTTGAAATTATACAGTCCAGTAAGTATAGACGTGTATAATAGGAAAATAAGAAAATAGGAATAAGATTAATAAGATTTTTGCCCCCGGCTTACAATAAAGTCCACTGCATTTTTAATGTGACAATCGTATAATTTTACCCAAACTATCAATTTTATTCATTTCCACGGTCATTAAATGAATGCTCAGCCATAGACATGTACTGGATAATCTTATACTTATAAAATTTCCTCTATACAAATTTTCCCAGGCTGATAAGCATGCCATAGCAATTTTTATCAGCTTGGAATAGTAATAGAATTATTAATATAAATATAATTATGGATTAATATATGAAAGAATGCGAATACAAAACAATTAATCAAGATGACACAACATATTTCGACAAAGCTGTTCAATGAAAATGCATGAAATCTTTCAGCTGTTAATATCAGAGCAATTTGTACTTGTACCAGGCAAAAAAAATAAATTTGATATACACTGACGTAATGATAGATTCTACCACTTGCAGTTATAAAATCCATCAAGAAAGCTCGTGTTCTGAATGTATGGTACAATTGAAAATAATTATTAGTTATTGTATATTAAAAACAGATATATTGCATAGATATATATGTACCTTCTTGCAGCAATGTACAGCAGACTTCCGGCTAGTGAATGTTTCATAACTGAACGCTTCTCCTCCGATTATTTGCGTCTTGGGGTATTCGGATTATATCCTTACTGCCGGTTACTGAGGTTATCGTTGTACAAGCGCGGAACGACTGCGTGTTTGGAAACAAGTAAGTACAATGAGAGCTGCTAAAAGAACTGTTGAGGAGTGGGGATTCTCGTTAAGTGATCGTTTTATTGAATCGCCTTCCCTTACAGCCTGAAAAAACAATCACTTAACAAGAGACTGTATACGCGTCAGAAAAAAGTATGGATTACGATCCCTCGGTGGTAAACCTAATTTTTTTAATATCAGTGCCTGCGTTGGGGTTGCTAGAGTAGACATTAGGAATGTTAATATAAAAGTCATGAAATGGACAAATTTTGGAAGTTGGTTTTAGCATGAATAATAGAAGCTCTAAATCGAGTAAATAACACTGAAGGGAAAAAGACATATGATTAGGCATAATGAGATGGAACGTATAGTTACAACGTAATATTATTCTAGAAATAATTTGACAAGATTAAATTATATTTTGTATTTCTTGTGGAACAATAAGTAATTAAGCGTGTGAATTTGCATGCTGTGCGCGTAGTCGTTCCACGAGTAAAATAGCTGATCTAGGCGACTCTTATGTTGAATATCATAGAAAGATAGCCTCTGAGAAACAGATGTTTAGCCGTGGAAGAATTATACGTGGATACTATAAACTTTAAAATCGTAGATTTATTCAAGTGCACCGATCATTCACAGTTATTCCCATTGACTATCAAAATTTGGCCTAAATATATGTTGAGTGTTCTATATGAACTTCCGAAGTACGGACAAATAGGCCATCGATGTTTTCATAACCTGGAAATACGAAAGATTGAGAAGTGAATTGATTGGAAGGAATTTATGAATGAAAATTAACTACGATGCCTTTCGACTTACATTTGTGAAATTTTCCAAGGAAAATGTAAAGAACTTTCCAGCAGTTAATACGAGAGGCCTTTGAGATCGCGTGACGCATATGAGAAACAATTTTACGTGCACTGTCGGTGCATCGTACCACTCATAATTGTAAAATGCATCGCACAAGTTTTTGCTCTTGACAAAATAATTCGTATTAGGAATTATAAAATAACAATTGAATTAGGTATCATCTTAACGTGCATTACGTATTTTACCGAGAAATACCTCATTCCTAAGACATTCACCGATATAACAAAAACCAAGAAGTTGAAAAATCACTGTAATAGTATAGGACGAGAAAGCCAAGAAATGTCCAGTTTCATCTAAGATAGGAGTCTGCAATGTAAGAAGTAATAATCAATCTATGATTTATATCATAGTGCTTTTAATTAACGAGTCTGCAAACGTGTAATATTACCGCAATAATATTGTAACCGCCTAAGCATAGAATGAAAGTAATACCAATAAGTTCCTGCAGCAAGAATGTAGAATACGTAGAATTCAAATTCATACAAAGACTAAAAAATATACATGGCAAAATTAGTATGATAAGCTTGTATCTTTTTATCACGAAAATGAGATGTCAAAATTACTAGTGAAATTTTACCTTATCAAGCGACGATGCTTTATGACAATTGTTTTGAGCTGATGATTTATAGTTTCTGGATTTTTTATCAAATTTTCTACTTGATATGTCAAAATCGAAACTTGTCCACAAATATGTAGCACCAATGTTATTAATAGACAACTGGGACCAGCATATCCGCACGTAACCATCGGAACCATACATATTTCATAAGCATATACTAAGTAATACGTTCTTGCTTCAGTCACATTAAAGAACAATCGGATATGATATGGCAGTAAGAAGGTACTTGAAGAATTTCCTGTGGCTTTAAAATGTGCAATTGATAATACGAATGTCAGCGTTATTTTTTAATATAGATTTAACATTTCTTACAATCGTTGTCAGTCAATGCTTGTCCAGTCAATGGCCGAATATAAAAAAGTACAGCAGCAGCTCCACACACTATTGATATACACTGAACAATAGTGTTTGACAATGAGTTATATTTCAAAAAAATTGTAATTTCTTGTCCTGTTTTGTACAGTTCATTTGAGTAATCTTCCTGAATATTCCGTATCAATTCAAGCAATCGTTTCGTATTAATTCTGTATATAGCAATTTTACAAACAATCATACTAAACACGATAGTTTCTGTTAAATTTGCGACGACGTAGTTCAAGTTGGAAATGTATTCCAGTAAACCGGCGTATTGCAAGAAACACTGAAATGTTACGTAAGTAAAGAAAAATATGAATTTGGCATTATTTAAGTCGAAGGGCCAAAGTCCTAGAAAACCAAGCAGCCAATGATTCCATTGTAAAACTTTTGTAGCCGCGGAAATATCCATTTTCAATGCACGTAAAAATTGATAATATTACTTGATGCAATTAGCGTAGTCAACGATTGAAGTCTTGTGCCTCAAAAGGGCCTTTACGGATTACACGGTAAAGCTGATACAATATCTTTAATAGAAACACAGCAAATGGAATAGAGCCTGTACTTGTCACATTGACATATCGTCTCGTCAATTAATCTCTACAAGTCAAATATTTGAAATTGCAAATAAGAACTTATGTCGTTTCAAAGGTGATATTAGTAGGAAAACTCGATGTAAACTGACGGGTAAATTTTGTTCCTACCCCTGAAATAAACTAGGTCTTTGCTCTGATTCAAAAGATACGCATAGGGGGATAGGCCACAACTGGAACTATGCAATTTTCTTACGTAATAAGTATCCAACGACCTCACGTCTAGCTCATCCCTAATCTGAATACATAATAAGGGGCTGTTTGCTTAATATGAGTTATACATTATTGGAATCTCCACACGTGTACCATGCTATGTAGATAATGATACCCTTGTTACAATCCTCTGTTTTATGGCTCGTTCATCCGAAGCGACCCTCTGGAGGGAAACTAGTCAGTCAAAATTCAACGATACTTTTATGTGGCATTTATGTTCTGTACACTTGTAATGAGGAGAAAAATTAATGCACAATGAGGGGGAGCGTATGTGATCATTTCGTTGTAATAACATGTAACAACTATCTTTTGACAAAGGGAAACTTTGTCATCGTATGCAAAATTAGATTATTAGTAATGAACGATTTGAAGAATATACTATTTAAAAATAACAAGTATTGATATTCTGTTATATTTTGCATTTTCTTTGAAGCAGTAAATATATCAAATTATGAGTAACGATGCAGATTATTGTATATAAGTTTATTTCGATAAAGTTCTGAATATCTTTGATATCTTTTTTGTTTCTCTCTTTAAGTGTGTTATATGTTATGGTTGGAAACATAAAAAGCGGAAGGCCCTTAAAAAACCACGTGCAGGGGAACTAAAGGTATGTATTATAAGAGAACAATATATGTTTAGACATGGAGGGGTATATGCATAGTACATTTTAAGTAACTTCACTAAACCTAGGAACTTGTGACCTACAAGTACTAAAAAGCTTCAAATTTACTTGTACCATCGATTATATGGCATAACGTTTCTCTATAAAAGTTCGAAGTACCGACAAATAAGCCATTGATGTTTTCATAATCTGCGAATATGAAAGTTTAAACAGCAAATTTATTGATCCAGAGTCATTCATAAAAATTCATTAAAGCTTTCTGACTTACAGTTGTAAAATTTTCCAAGGAGAAGGTAAAAAAGTTTCCAGCAGTTAATGTAACAGGCTTTTGCGATCGTAACAGGCACATCACGAAAAGTTTTGCATGATCTGGTGGTAGATTGTACCATTCAAAATCGTAAAATGCATTGCATAAGCACGTGCTCTTAAGAGAATAATAAAATTCAATTTATAAAATTAATAATTACAAGAGGTTAATTGACGATATAATGAAAAAAATACCTCAGTTCTAAGACATTCTCCTATGTAACACAGGCCAAAAAGTTGAGAAATTACGCTAAGAATATAAATGAAGAATCTTAAGAAATTGGTGCTGTCTGTTAAGACGGAAGTCTGAAATAAAATATTAACTAGATCTCTTCTTATTAACAGTTAAAAAAAAAATATTTAATAAATATGTAATACCGCGATAACATTGTAACTGCCTAAGCACGTAAGCAAAGTGATACCAAAAAGTTCATGGAGTAGAAATGTAGGATAGATGGATTGCAAATTTGTGAAGAGTCTAAAAAATATATATTTAACATTTATCGTTATCTGTAACAGTGTATAATATCTATGACCAAAACTAATATAAAAATGTTACCTTATTAAACGACAATGCTTTAAGATGATTTGTTTGAGCTGTTGATGTATGGTTGTTGGATCTTTCATCATACTTTTCACTTGCGCCGCCAAGACTGACATCTGTCCACAAATATGTAGCACCAGTGTTATGAGTAGACAAGTGGGACCAGCATATCCGCACGAACACATCGGAATCAGCAATATTTCACAAGCATATATAATGTAATATGTTCTCTCTTCAGTCAGATTGAAAAATAGTCGGATATGAAATGGGAGTACGAAGGCATTCGATGAATTTCCTGTGGCTTTAAATTGAGCAACAGATAATAGTAATGTCAGCGTCATATCTTAATGTTACGTTAACAGATCTTACAGTTGTATGCTAATAATTGACTAGTTAGTGGCTGAATGTAAAAGAGCATTGCAGCAGAGAAAGCCGTTATTGAGAAGCACTGAACAATAGTTTTTGACAATGAGTTATATTCCAAAAAAATTGTCAATTCGTCTGCTGTATTATAAAGTTCTTCCGAAAAATCCTTCTCAATGTTCCGTATTAATTCACGCAGGTGTCTGGTATTAATTCTGTATATAGCAATTTTGAAAGCGAGCATACTGAAGGTGATGGTTTCTGTTAAATTTGCGACAACGTGGTTCAAGTCAGAAATGTATTCTATCAAATCACCATACTGTAAGAAACATTGAATCGTTATGTAAACAAAGAAAAACATGAATTTCACATTATTTAAGTCGAAGGGCCAAAGTCCTAGAAAACCGAGCAACCAATGGTTCCACTGTAACACTTTCGTAGCTCCGAGTATATTCATTTTGAATACACGCAAAACTAGTCAATATCACTTAATGTAATTAACGTAATAAATTTTCAAGTCTCGCGCCACAAAATGGCTTTTACAAATTACACAATACGGCTGGTAGAATATTTGTCACAAGAGATACACCAAACCGAATTGAAGCGATATTTGTAATATTCACATGTCAACTCTGCAGTCAATTTCTATAAGTCACGTACTTTAATCTACGAATCGAAACTTATCTCCATGCAAAGACTATATTAGTTCGAAGGCTGAGTAGAAACTGATAGGGGATTCTTTTCCTACCTCCTAAGTAAACTACGTCCTTGCGTTGATTGGCTCGCGAGGTACACGTAGGCAGGTGCACCACCCCTTAGAATAAATTCTCTTCTGTACTGAACAAGCAGCAGCTAAGCTCACGGCTAGCCCGCCCCCATTCTGACTACCTAATGAGGGGTGGCACGAGGCAAAGTATCCCCTATTAGAAACTCCACAGGTGCACCGACTATGCCATACATCTATGCCAGATAATCATATCCTTGTTGGCTTACCTCGGCTTTACGATTCGTTGAACCGAAGAGACCCTCAGGAGGTCAAAGTTCAACTATATATTTACGACAAATCTATGTGACCTACATCCGAGATGAGAAAAAAAATCAACGAACGATCGCAAGCGCATATGACAACTGTATGTATGTTGCATGTATGTACCGTATGTATTTTGTTGTAGCATGGAACAAGAGTTTTTTTTCAACAAGAAGGGACACTTTGTCATCGAAAGCAAAATTAAATTATTACGAACTTACTCGAAGAATTAAAGAAAGTAGAGTTTAACAAAGTATGAAATCGGTAAAAATATATATATTTTGGAAAGTGGCCTTTAAGAACGAATCATTACAAAACCTACACCTTCAAGCACCACCGCTGGCGTGGTGGTACATCAGGTTATCATCTCTAAGGGGTTCGCAGGTTCAGGTTCCGGAAGAAGGGAACTGGGGGAAATCGTAAACCGGCGACGGAAGCATGAGATCCTTTTGGGGTAAGACTCCGCATGGAAGGGGTGCTCAATCGCCGCGACTCACTATCAGAAACCTCGGAAATTCTAACTTACCGCAGTTTGCATCGCCATGGTGAAGGCGTCAGAAGGGACATTGTTTTGAATAGGACTATGGAGAGGAGTAGTAGGACTATTCCTTGGAATCAACGAGAATCGTTTCATCAAAATTCGGGTCAACGTTTCTTAATCTGCCCATCTGTCTCCGGGTCGATTGATACTGGATTTATCATGAAAAATTGCAGATTGCAATTTTTGGCATTTCTCGTAAAGAACCGCGGCTCTCTAAATTATGAATTAACAGTGCAGTGCTAGTGCATGAAATGCTATGAGTTCGGTAGATGCCCTCGTGGG
>JARQTG010000182.1:0-52293 GCA_030142615.1 Syrista parreyssii | reverse complement strand
GAGGTTTCGCAAATTTCTAGGAATCGAACCGCCGACTGAAGTCTATGAAATTCCTGGAATCAATGTCAAGGTCGATGAAGCTTCCAGACGGAGCGACGAAACTCACCCTACGTTCTAGAATATTCGGATGAACCTTAGCCCTCCTCCGACGACGAAGTTGCGTCGCACGCTTGCATATCTCCTGAGTAATTTGATACCTCGGATGATGAGGAACTGCATTCTGGAGATGACGTTAGAGGCCAAACCGACTGAGGGCTGCCGTCCGAAAAACCTGCACGAACTTGCACGGGCGAACTAGGGTAGGAGGGGGGGGGGGGTCTAGTCGAAGCTTCTTCAGGGTCGAGGGGCAAGGGGCTGCTACAAAATGTCATGCGAGAGGGTCGCCGTCTCTGGGAACGAACCTCCGCGATTTAGCACGGACACCAACCGTCGAAGCTTCTAGAACCTTCTAGATTTTCTCGATCGCGTGAAATTCATGAAATCCAACGTAAAATTCCTAGAATCCCTGATAATTCCTAGGAAATAGGGATCTCGGTGACGTCACTTCCTGAAATCGTAGAGCGCACGACGGCAACTTAGCACGGACACCCACCTTCGAAGGTTCTAGAGTGTCGGTAAATGTCGGTTACAGGAATCCTGGTTCAGAACTCCCAAACTTATACTACTCACAAGATACGATGTTAATTAGAAAAAGAAAGATAATATTTCAATATTCAGTTGCTCTCGCACGAAATTATATATTGATCGAAATACCGGTATGCACGCGAGAAATCCAACAAAGAAAGTATACGGCGTATGAAACAAAGTAGCGGTGCCGATTTATCGAGAGACAGATTACCTAGAGTATATCATAAGTAATAGATACGTGAAATTCGAAAAGATAAGAATTGCAAAGATACGCAAAATACAAGAAACGTGAGAGTGGAGAATATAGAACTAAACTTAACAGAAAGACGATACGTGAGCTCACGAAACGCATGACTCACGGATTCGTCAAACAATTCTCCAGGATCATCGAGATATTTGGTATACAATTAGCGAGTGCAGCATTTATAACAAAAAGACACGGAATCTTTTCCTTCTAGGCCGAAACCGGGAGGAAAGAAACGGAGCAGACGTTATAACGTGCATGTGCACGAGAATCGTTACTATGGAAAAGATTTCGTTCTTCCGACAAACGGACGCTTACCGTCAAGATTAAATTCGTGAAACTGTACGAGACTACATTTTCAGGCGTAACTGACCAAAACGCCTAACGAGACACGAATGTCGGAGCGACAGCTAGAATTCTCCGAGCTGGTCCAAGCGCTCTCTCTGCAATTAAAGTAGTGCCTTCCTGGACCAATCATTGTCGCGGAAGAATTCCACACGTCTATTGCTACGCGCAAATATGAAAGCATGCCGTTGGACTCTATTATTGTTAAATATTAAAATTAAATTCGAAGCGATATATCACCTTTCGCTCCTCGCCAGAAGGACGCGTTAAAGTCGATATATAATTGTCGGACCCTTACTCCGATCAGCGATACCGACAGGACACACATGAAAGGACGGTCTAAAAAAGTCCAATAACGGAATCCCGTATAAGATCTACTCGCGGTAATGACGTCAGATCTAATCGGTAGACACCGGTGCACGAAGATGTCACAGCTCGCTGTCATAGCTTCGGGATTGCTCCTGAGGGTAATCTTTGGTGGGATCATTTGTGGAGCTATTGGGTACGTCGAGAACTCTTCCAAGGGTCCATTCACTCAACCATGTTTCTTACCAGTAATTTACGACTATGGGGTTTTACATCTCTTTGTTTACGAAACACGCATCCGGTTAGGAGTGCAGGCCGTCTGGCGGAAACGTGAAGGTGTCAGCAGTCTCCGTGACTCGAATTCGTTGCTTTTTCTTCACGTCACGAAAATCTTCATTTCACGAAAAAACTTCGTTTCATTAAAAATGCACCCCGAAAGGTTGGCCTCAATTCGTACCAGTCGTAACAAACCGTCTTCACAGTCTTCACAGCTGTAGTCGTAAAATATATAAAAATCGTGGTCTTTGCTGAAAGAAGACTCGCTGCTCGGTCGTAAAATCTTTCGTCTAAAATCATACAGCATCGGCATTCTGCACAGTTCGAAACATTTGACTTTTCCTTCATCTAATGAAACTAAACCACACGCGGAGCCTCACCATTTTCCGACTCCTCAGACGGTCACTTGTTTTCATCGCTAAAGTCATAAAAGTCATTTTGCAGGCACCATCATTAGAAAAATCTATCGTAGGCCCAAACAAGTCCTCCAGGCGCGGAAACGCTGCGCCGTTTTTTGAACGCAATCCCACACGTCCGCAGATGCCAAAATATACCCCTCACTCTCCTACTAAGCACTCATGCCCACTGACGCCAAAATTTACCCCCACTCTCCTACTTACGTCATGCCCTGTCTCGCCGTAAGAAAACTATTACTACTGAAGATATAGATAGATAATAAAGAACGCGAGGCCATAGCGGGCCTGAAGCCATAAGGCCATGAGCCCAGAAGACTATGACGCATAACGAGAGTTTGCAACGAAAAACACCATAAAGTGGCACTTCATCCCTTGGGCCGCCCCGCACATGGGAGGCGCGTAGCAACGCTTGGTCTACTCCGTTAAAATCGGAGCAATCCTAAAAGAGCAAGCGCCAAAGGTAGTACTGATTACGTTACTCGCCGTAGTGTAGCACTGTGTGAACTCGCAGCGAATACCTTCTCGCTCTATTGCCGGGAGCATCAGAGGTAGAGTTACTAAAAGTAGGAAAGGTTGTCCTGATAATGGATTATCAAACACTTAGAAATGTATGTGTAAAGGGTGCGGTGAAGCGGGTACTTCCGGGGTCGGACAAACTTGTGCGCGTGACGGAATTGCGAATGGCAAAGGGACACCTCATAAGACCTACGAACAAGCTTGTAAACTATAACTAAGCGTTGAAATAACACTTACATTAATATTACTATACTAAACACAATGTAAAGATTAACAATTAAACAGGAAACTCTTATTTTAAAATAATGAAGATCAAATGACACCCGTTGCGACCAGAAGCCCTTAAAGAAATTTTTAACTGATGTTAAAGTTTCAAAGCTTCAAAACATATTATGGAGAGTAATTTTTTATGAATATTCCTCATGATCTATCTTGATCATACAGTAAAAATAGTTATTTTTTAGACAGTTGTAACGTCTGAATGATGATTGCATACTATCGATAAAGTACAGAATGAAAGACCGATGAATTGCTAGTATTGAAGTATGAATGATGACTATCCAGTCATCAAAGATTCTTAGTAGATCGATAAATATGACATAATACGTGGTGATAAATAAATATAGTAAAGGAACAAGGTTAAAGATGAGCATGGTCCTCATCAGGACGTAACACGGTATTGAAGCAATATTTACGCAAATTTTGTTAAAAATTATATCTTTTTTGTGTTACTGTTAGTTTTCAAGAGGTTGATTTTACTAACAAATTGCGGCAAAAAGTATTTTGTAAACATTATTAAGTCTAATTCATTCGAAGCTGCAGTCGTATATAATTTATAGTGAGAAACAATGAATTAATGAATCTTCCAAAAGTATTGTGATTATATGGTATTTTTGTCTGTTGCGTATGTCAGTCATGGTTCTACATATTCGTATAATTCCTTATGGATCAGTTGATTTGAACTTTCAATGACTCCATGTGTTGTAACGCCTCTCCCTTCCTACAGAGGTAACAAAAACTAGAGAAGGTAGAATAGGAAGAGCGTGGTCTTCGCTCGATTTGCCTGAATTAAGTGGAATAGCTAAAAGAAAAGGTGCAGAGCTACTCTACGAAACGATTGCCGTTGGACGCCGGACATTGAGTGATGTCAAGTAAGAAACACCCAAAAAAGGCAGGCACTAAGGTAGCTAAGACTTAATAATCAAATCCACCTCGGGTCCAGCTCAGCCTTTGAAAGGTACTGGAGAAGGGCAGGGTTTTGTAGTGAAGCAGAAAGCAAGGTGTTCATAGCGAACTTAACAAATTTATTGCAGTTGGCAATTCGTCCAACAAAAATATAACAAGCGATTACAGAGAGCAAGCAGGTGCACCAGCACTAAGGTAGTACAGTAGTGGCATAGGCAGTGAACATTATTCTCAGAATGTATTGCAAGACAGTGCTACAATAATACCCTAGCACAAACAGATAGCGATACCTTGAAAGTCCCTACCGAAAGTATCACAGAGAGCTAAACTTTCCGTAATCTACCAGTGTGAATTATATGAAAAGGATTAATAAATTTAGAGAGATCAAGTACGCCGAAAATAATAAAATAAAAGAAATACAAGATTACAAATATTATTCATACCCGATCTGATAAAGTACGCTAGTTTCTTGGACCGTAATCCACTATGGTGGATGCGGAGGTAGCTGCTCGCACGTGTAAAATCTGTGGACTTTAGGTAACTACACTTAGATATTGCCGCCACGAGAAATAGATTAAAATTAATGGGATTTCAAAGGTAAAGAGAAAATGTTATAATGAAGAAATACAATTCAATAGGCAATTATTAAAGAAAACCCGAAATGGTCTCCGGGCCGGTCCATTCAGTAATCACACGAACGATTACCGGGTTTCAAAGCCAAGACTAGTGAAAAATGCAAAAATCTTCGTTACGATTGATAACAGCCATGTTCTCCAGTTCACTCTCTAATCATTATAGTGATTCAAAGTAGGGTAAACATTTTTCGATCAAGTTACAATCACCTATTTCTTTTGCATTTCACTCTTCGCAAAACATCACGATCTTTGCTTTCCATTTTAATAAATATTATACACTGTCAATGTTTATTTATAATAATGTTTATTCTTTTACGAATTTTTGTAATATTATTCAAAATATTTTTCTAATTTGGACGTTGTTAATTATTCAGGTATCAGTCAAAGAAAGCATAGTGGAAAAGGAGAAAGAAGCAGATCAACGTGCTCAGGAAATTAAGAATTTGCGCTATCAGCAAATGCTCATCCATCGTGAAAGTAGTGACTCTGGTGAGGAGTGCAAGTCGCGAAGCGAAGAGTTACGAAAGCAGAGAAGTAAAGAAACGCAGCAATTGATAGCGCAGCGCACGATAAATGCTCGGGCGATCTTCGAACAGAATACAGCAGCAGGACAAATGAAGCGTGGATCAACGAATTTTTCACAACATCAAACAACATCGAAAATTAGTTCTGTGGAAAATGTGAAAAGAGTTTTTGAACAAAGTCAGCAGGTTGACCAACTAGCTGTTAAGGATGAAAAATTTCAAATAGGACCTGATGTTGATAATGCCGATATGGAAAAGTTTGATGAATTGTCACATATTCAGACGACATCGTCTGAGGAAGCTTGTTTAACGACTCCAACAGCCGAAGCAGTAGTGAGTAATCAATCTGAGACATTAGCAACCACCCTTCAGGAAAATCAAGTTAATAATGAAAGCCATACGGAAAATGAATTGTATAGTCAATTGGATTGCGCGTCATATTTGTATTTTGATCCAAATAATGAAGGCATGAGAGCCAGAGCTTTGTACGACTATCAGGCGGCAGATGATACGGAAATAACTTTCGATCCTGGTGACATAATTACTCATATTGATGCCATTGACGAGGGTTGGTGGCAAGGTCTTGGACCGGATGGAACCTATGGTCTTTTCCCGGCAAATTATGTTGAGGTTATTAATTACCAAACTACATGATGCAAGGATTTTAAAATTATATTCCAAACTATCATGAAAATGTTCGAATGTTCTCTGGCCATTGAGCAACGATGAGATAAACTATTATTTGAGAGCATGGATTTGTTTATTAATTAAATTTCTTTTGCTATTTAACTTCAATGATTCTTTTTATCGGAGTTACGATTTTTAACCACGTACTACACTGTGCACACTGAATATGATTGAATCTGTTTGCTTAACCCCTTTACTGACAGGCTAAATTTTGGAGTCAGGTGCCCAAAATGGCAGGTATAGTCTGCGCGCAACGTATATGTGCGGCGCTGCCAATGAAATTAAAATAATACTTCGTTTATTGGCGCACTTCCTCTACGTACATTATGAATATGAAAATAACATTTTCATTACAAGAATCCAATGGAGTAAAAATGTATATCAGCGATTCAAAAAAACCCCAGCAAAAGCATTATGTTGCGAAACAGTCAAGGAATTAAAGAGGAACAGGTCGCATTTCTACCTCACTTCAGCTATTTTTCCATAATATCGCATTTCCAGCACTCAGGGTTCAGATTCTAAGTTCTGTAACGATAATTGTTGCAAAAGAATTTTTCCTTACGTCCACTAAGCACCATTGAGACACAAAATCATATGTTAGTGCCAAGGTTGATCATAGCATGCATCAATACCTTCAACTACGTCACGTTTGTTTCCACGGTTCAGCGTTTGGTTGGAATTCGGCGATTATCACGATTTACTCTTGGACTCTTGTGTTTATAGTTGACATTATTATGGACACATTCCAAAATCAGCTCTTAGTACTAGGAGAGTAATTGTGTTTCTCCTAGATGCATACAGATAAAATAGAATGTGAAGTCGCTCGCAGTAGTTATCGTGAATTTTTGAACATAGCAGTCTGCTACGATGTGCGATGTAGTAGTAGAATGTGAGCAGTACTGGACAAAACAGAACAATCATGTTTAACGTATACTGGCCAGTGCATTACCATATATCTGGTCATATCTATTGTATCTTTGATTATTACGGTTTTCAGGATGACCTGAAAGTATTTCCTCATTTCATAGACGGAATTTATGTTATTCTTTACAAAATAAATCCCTTGATAATATACATTGTACTTGGCTTTTTATAATATTCTTTCGAGTCTGTTTACGTTTCATTGTATAATGAAAAATTTCAGTATTCAAAACGATAATTAGTTTTAGATTTTTGTAATCTATAGCGTTAAATGCGTTAAATTTTAACTTAAGATTTTAAGTTCTAAATATTTTATTTTTATTAATTTCAATATTTGACAAAATATGCATTAGAAAGATTTTTATTCAAAAGAAAGTAGTTTAAACAAATAAAGCTCAATAAAATTTAGTAGTGAAAATTAGTTAATATACTTGATTTCAGATCTTTAAAAGTGTATGAAAATTTGCTTAAGGGGACTTTCCGGTCAAAATGACGAAGAAATAGATGATTTTTTTTACAAAGATTGTAAGTTAGGAAACTTTCTTCAATACAAAAATATTATTCTCTGTTGTGGTCATACTCCGCTGCAAATTGTAGAAGTTGTTACAGTCGATCATTTAGAATTGATAGGGAAAGTTTGCGGGTGTAATAACTTGTATTCTACTCAACTGATACAAAGGACTAAGCATGGTCTTTTGAACCATATCAATCACTATCGCATTAATCAACAAAAGCGTTAAAATAATGAAAATTGTGCATCAACATAGGTTTGAATAGGATTGTTAAATAATTAAGAAATTTCTTTTAGTTAAAGTCGTCTGAATAGTTTATTTTTTATAAAATTATTAATTTTTGTGGTTTATGGGATAGTGAATATGACAACAAAAAAGTAGCCCGCAAGAATCCACTCGACAACACAAATAGTTTTTTTTTTTCAAATCTTGCCTGCAAGTTGAAAAACAGGAATTTTTCTTAAAACACATTTAAAGTTTTTTTTACCCGTTATAAAGATATAATATATCGACTGAAGATCTAAATTACATGGAACATACGAAAACAAGTCCCTGATTGGATGGATGTTCACGTACACAAGGGACACCTGACTTCGAATCGAAAAGATATTCCATATATAGCCTTAAGACGCTTTACTGCGGGTGGAGTCTGACCTGCCGTTCGTTTCTTGAAATCGCTGTACAGCTTCTATTTTTGGGAATTTCGTCATAATAGTTTAGCCTGATATAATTCATAGGGGAGAGGTGGCGAATCTAGTGAGCCTATGAAAAATTTTCAATTGTAAAATGAATAATTAACAAACCTTATTTCCATCTGCACATAATAATAAAGTAACATCTGTTAGCTAGTTTTACGAACTTTAAAAATACATTTTTTGACTTTAAAATATAATAGTCATTGACTTTACAAACGAGTAAATTTCGCAATTTTAGACGCCCTTTTCACTAATGTGGCGCACAATGTATTTCAAATAAGAAATGTGTTTTAAGGGGAATATTTTTGTATCACTTAATAGAAACTTACATTGAAAGGCATAGAATAACAAAGTGTGAATATAATCAACATCAAATTTTAGTAAATTTACTAATCTGACGAAATAGTTTAATGGTTTATTGCATGGCACTTATTATGTTAAATTTGCTGACGAATAGAATATTATGAAAAGTAATTTCTCGATATAACAAACTAATAATTCAATTGAGATAACAACTTTTATTACCTTTTATAATAGTCAAATACAACGTACTACCCAATGAAATCGGCGAGTGCCGGTCTACGCCTCATTAGTCGTGCAGAGCTTTGGAAACAATTTGTACATTTTCGCATATATTATTTAATAATAATGTAAAAGCAATTATACATTTTTAAAGATAAGGAATTAAGGATTTTAAAAAACACATTAAAAATGTTTATCTGTGCTTATAAAATGTATTAAATGCTGTTCTCCTTTACGTCGTAAATTTAGTGGTAAGATATAAAATTTCTCATAATAAAATGTATAAATACATCTATTATTTATAATTTTTATCCTGTGATTAGTTGATACGTAAATGAATTCAACAGGAGTTTTTCAAACGTTCTATTGGAATCGTATTAAACGAAAATAAGCATGCGCCACATTAGGGAACACGCCACATTAGACACCTTTCCCCTAAGTTGCGCAATCAGAATATGTATATAAAAAATAGAATTAAAAAAATTTTCATTGGAAGATCCCATTAATGCAAAGAGCATAATGAAGTCCTGTATATCATTCTGGCGAAACTGCATAGACTTTATTCCGGATGGAAGAATGCTATCTGTTAGGAATTTTATAATTTTCTTTCTGTGACTTTAATTTGGACTGATTTTAATCGAACTTATATTTGTAGTTTCTCCGGAAACGTATTACAATTCTATAAAATAATCAATATATTTGTATTAATCTAAGATGTATGGCGGTGCGTTATTGAAATATTATACAAAGTATAAGCACTATCTATTCTACTATTTTACAGATTAGTTTATTGTATTAATCGTTTAATTGAATTTATAGAAAGGTTCTGTTAAATATAGGTATATAATGATATGACGATTAAGAATTAGTTTGTACGATTTTAGATTAGATTTAGACATAGTTTATACGAAGTACACCATGTCTTTCTATAAATGCCATGGTCTTTTTAAGTACACTATCTTTTCTACTTATCTTTCTATAACAATTGAATTCCTTTAAACTTTCGTTACAATTTGGATTATTTCTTAAATAGACCATTGCGTACGGTGATGACGTTTAATAAAAATAAAAATTATCAAAATTGTAATCTAATTTTAATAGCAAAGGGAAGGAAGAAATTCTGTATTGGAAGATAAGAATTGGAAAAGAAATAATTGAAACGATAATAATGCACTCTGGTGGCTGTTTTAACACTTAATCTACCGCTCATAATTGAAATCGCCGCTCACTAACGACCGACTAAGTTAAGCGTGGATTCGTTGCCAGTACCGGACTGATTTTGGCTATTGCGTGGGAATGTATATGCCTATTTGTAAAGCTCTATACCACCTGATCGATAACCGTTGACCATTGAAAATGGGATTAATCGAGTAGCGGTTGACAATAGTTGACCACAGAAAAGCCGAGTAATCGAATATCGGTAGATAAAGTGTTAGGGTGTTCTCTTTTAACTCTTTCATTACCAGTGAGACATATACATGGTGTTCAGTATTTAACGCACTGGACTGGAGCCGTTGCATATCTCGGCCAATTTTAAAATACACGTGTTTTGGCATTTTTTATTTCACATTAAAAAATTTCAAGATAATCAACGTTAAAGTTGCAATAACGTGACCAATGCGAACGCTTTTAGATAGAGCGTTGAAGGGGGAGTCCAGTCTAAGTGCTGACGATACGATTTAGCCTACAAAGCCTGCTTACACTAATTCAATAATACGACGTGCTGGCGTCATCAACGACTTGGCTGAACTCCCCTTTATACGCTCCATCTAAAACTGTTCTCATTGATCAAATTATTATAACTTTAACGCTGATTATCTTGAAATTGTTATGTGTGAAATGGAATACGTAAAAACACATATTCCGCAGAATATACCAAAGATTGCAACGGTACCAGTCCAGTTCGTTTCATACATACCGAACATCCTGTATATCCCAGTAATTTTGAAAGTCCATAACTTCTACAAAAATTGACCGCTTGAAGTGGACTTGGGCTCATTTTAAAAGTCAAAGTTTACTCTATCAGCAAAAAAATTCGCATAATTCGATATTGTATCCCTAATTCGTGATAACGTTCCAAAAATCCCCAAAATCATGTAATGACAAAAAGAATCATAATTTCCAGTGACCTTTAGATACTGACAAAAGTTTAGAAGAAAAATTCGTTATGCGAAAACCATCCCCTAAACGTAAACGTCCACCCCTACTAGTTATGGAGATAGTGAATGGCAGATGCGAATTGTTTGAAATGTTCCCTCGCTACACAGCGACGACAAAATGTGAGCGTGATGTTTAGAAACAATTTTGGAGCTGCGGGCGGACAAGACAATTATTTTGAGTTCAGGTTCGTTACCAGCGGCCTCAAAAACGCCGGTATACTGAGTTTAATCCGAATCAACTCATTTATTACATTTTTGGCAGCTATATTGAATCCGCTATTTTTAATTAATCAATTTTTAATTCAGATTCGTAATTAACGACCGCGAAACCCGACAAGTACTATCTTTCAAGTAAACCACAGGTAAGGAAAATTAGAGTTAAAAATTGGGGTTCAATTTACCCACTAGCGGTAGTTTCAAGGCAGGAAAAATCTGAAATTGGTTGTTTCTGCGTTGTTGTGCCTTAACGTTTCGTTGGCGAAGGAGTTCGGGTCGAGAGGTTAGGTTAAGGATAATTTTTGGGATCGTTGCCGGTTAAGAAGTTGGAACTCGCGTGAATGTAATGAAACAGTGAAGATTTATTGAAACTAAACAAGAGAATAGATACAGTTAAACGACGTTCGTCTATTAGAGATGAATAAGTGCAGTACTGTACTTATTTATCTTTCTGTACGAGTCTATTCCTCAAGACCACCCATTCCGTTCGGAAATTGACTGTAGACGGTCCTTTCTCGGAGGTGCAGCCATAAGCTGCACTTCCTTCAAAATCGTCGAATCGTGCAATTCAATTTATCGTGGCGCAATTGACCACGTTCGGAATTCTCGGTCGTCAAGCCGTTTACCTTCCTGACTTAACGCATTCCTACACGTGTCGACTGGACGGCTTGGCGACCGCGCGTTTGCGGGGTCAGAGTATCCCTCCCAATATCCCTTCCCCCTTAAGGAAAAATCGCATAAGAGATTTTTCTCCATACGCCTTCCAGCGTAAGCCCTTATTTCTTCGGGAGTAGACTGGCGTTTCATGCTTATTTGAGACACAAACAGCTGTGCACATCATTAGTTCTTTGCGTTATTATTTTATTCATTCCCGTAGCATTGGTCTGGATACGTGGAACCTGGTCGGTCCACCGAGTTTTTCTTGAGCCGGCTCTATTCAGTGCAGTTCGTAAGCCTTCTGGCCTAGACATTAGGGGTTCTAGTTGTATGCTCACTGCCGGTGATACCGGATCCTGAGACATGGTCGGTGCTGCCGGTGTCGAGCCGAACTTTCGCTTAGAAAACTTATAAATAGCGTAGCAGACCAATGCTATTGGCGCTATAGTACCTAGGGAGTAAAACCATACATTATGATAGTATTGTTTATAGTGCTGGTTGTCATTATCCAGGCTTGCTTTGATGTTTGCCACTCGCGTTTCGAGGCGCGCTAATTCCTCGGGGTTTCGCAACACATCCACCAACTTCACGTTTTCACTGTCACTATTTACTCGTACGTAGACGTGGAGGTCAATCTCGGACTGGATGAGGTTAAATGGCGGCAATTAGTCCTCATTTGCGACTTATGTCACGCGCTGAATCGTCCGGATGCTGAAATCCTGGGCAGTTACCGTGCAGACGCCTACCAAAGCCAGTATACCTACATTCTTTAGGATTACATGGTGTGCGGGATTCCCATCGCAGACTACACTTATCGGTTCTCCGGCGCTACGTATAACCACCTACGTGGCCGCTGCATAGTTATTACGAGTGTGCGAGTGAAAGTCACGACCCATTTAGGACAGTGAAGGCCGCTGCCCGTGTCCATTTTCGCGAATGTCAGCACCTCGCATGGTGCTGCGTGCGTGAGCGGCATGGTCCAGTTTGAAGGATTGCATATGTATTGCTTCGCAAAATGCTTGCAGTTTCTTAGCTCGAAGCGAATCATTCGTAGGAAATTTCGGTGTTCCTGGTCTACTATCACGAGGTCTTCTGTAGTGTCGAAGTAGTAATATGCATCGTTTTCTGTCCTCATAAGCATCGGATATACTTTGCTCACACTAAAAGTTTGTTGACCTATCAAAGGTATTCAGGTCCGTTGACCTATCACTTTACTGCGTTCTATAACTACGGGAAATCCGATCCCTTGTGGTAGGTGCGGAAGTGCGTCAGTAAGATACTGGCAGAGCTTTCTCGGTGGCAGAACTGCTGCGCTCACTCTTTTGGTCGCAATCTCGACTAACAGCCACACTAGTTCCTTTACGTCATCTAGCAGCGCCTCAACTATCACGCTTATGGCGGTGAGACCTTCGTCCAACCGTTGTTCCTTCATTATTAGGCTCTTGTCTGCAGTCAAACTAACGTTTACGAGAGTGATGAGATTTTGCAAGGCTAGTTCGTTTGCTTGAATATTGCTAACGGTACTATTGAAGACGTCTAAGGTGGATTCTACCACCTGGAGCTGGTTCTTCAAGCTCTCTTTCAGATCCTACCCCGTTGATTAGTCCCCTACGTCTGCGCCCTGCGTCCGGTTCCACCAGATCGTGGACCGTTCCCATGCCGTCTTCTATTTTTACCAGCATTCTATTAATAGAGTAGGTGACGGCAGGGTAAAGGACATCTGTCTTTTCCTGTTTCGCGCAGAATTCCAAAAGTTTCTGCAGATTAGTGGTGATGTCCTCTTCCCTTTTCGTTAGAGCAGTTAGGTCCATACTAATTGCTAGCCTCCAGGTAGCTTTTGCCTCCGAAAGGATTTCGAGTTCTTCGAAGTATATCCCAGGGTTGCTTGCAAAGAATATTACGGTAAACCCCTTTTCCGTTTCCTCCGTATCCATGTTGCTGACAGTCAGCAAGACAATTCTAGAAGAGAGAACGAGCCGTTACCCGAAACTTACTCGGTCGTGGGACTGCTTACACAGGATAAATTGTTATCTTTCCCCCCATTTCTTTGTTTTTCCCGGTCACAGTAGGTTGCTGAGAGCTCATTTCTGTTTCTGTGCTTCGACCGAGGACAACTCGCACATGGATTCGGTGCTTGGTGTCATTGTTTGCGAGGGTGTGGCTGTGGGGCCTGACGTGCTACGCCTATTGGTAAGTGTCGACATCTATCCTTTTCTTTGGACTGTACATCTGGACCGGTTGTCTTGCGACGAGTTTTCTCAAAATGACTTTTCTTCTCCTTTTAGGAGGGATTGGTGATCCCTTCTTATCGGCGCGACCGGCCTGAATGGGAACGGAAATTCATTCGCCAGGCCCTGGAGGCAGGTAAGGTGCAGGCGGTCTCGAGATGCATTATGGGACGTCGACGACATCGACGGACACAGGGACGAGGAAGAACCAGGTAGTTTCCTGGGTCTTGGGCGACTGCTTCTGGGGGAGAACCAAGCAGGGCCCCCCTCAGCGAGAGAGGCTTCGGGACCTCACGTGGTGCCCGTAGCGATGGTGCGGCCTTGGTTCCGCCAATAAAATACCCTTTTTTTCTGTTTATCTGGCGTAATTTCTTTGGGGCCTTGTTCTCCTCACACCTCACGCATATTTTTCCAGTGTTCCTTTTAATGCTCGACAAAGTGCTTGATGCCGATTGCGTGTACCGTCATTATCCTTCGGTCTTTCCTGATAGCGTAGTTGATATCCGAAACTTTTGCAACTATTTCGTAGGAATCTGACCACTTAGGGGTCAGCTTAGCAGATCTTCCCTGCCGTACGGTTTCGTCAAGAAGCAGTATTCAGTCGCCCATGTGATATTTGCGCAAATGAGCCTTCTGATCGTATGTCGGCTTCGATGTTTCTTTAGCGTGCTGTAGGTTTTTCCGAGCTACGGTCCATG
This sequence comes from Syrista parreyssii, assembly GCA_030142615.1. Taxonomy (NCBI): domain Eukaryota; kingdom Metazoa; phylum Arthropoda; class Insecta; order Hymenoptera; family Cephidae; genus Syrista; species Syrista parreyssii. Next base: position 37,924 of record JARQTG010000182.1, on the reverse strand, counting down.
CGGCGCGTAGCCTTTCGCGAAGTTCTTTCGCGTAGTCTTCGTGCGTGTAAGCGTTCCGCGGCTCTTGTTTTACAGCCGTTGAGAGCTCCGCTTCGCGATCGAATACTAGCGCGTACGGGGATTTACCTGTGGCTGTATGCGGCGTAGTGTTATACGTAAACATTGCATAGGGCAACCATTCGTTCCAGTTTCTTTGGTCGTCGTCGATGTAGTTTTTAAGGTATTCCGCCAATGTACGATGCGAACGTTCTAATGCACCGTTGCTCTCGGGATGGTAAGCCGCCGTCTAGATTTTTTTTATCCTGAGCAGTTTGCACACTTCCTTGAAGGTGGCGCTCAAGAAACTCGTTCCTCTATTTGATAGTATGGATTCTGGCGTTCCGTGTCTGCAGATGATTCCTTCGACAAGTGCCCTCGCCACCGTTCGAGCTTCCTGATCGAAAATGGCGACGGCTGCACTATATTTGGTGAGAGCGTCCTGAAAAGTGAGTAATATGTATTTGCTTCCTGAAGCTGTTCGGGTAGCGGTCCGACGATGTTGACCATCTGCATCCTTCCTTTCCACCCTAGTTTGTTAACTTGACATTTGCGGCAGGAGGAAATGTATTCTTATATGTCCTTCTTAATACCCGGCCAATCATATTTGACTCGGATACGTTGCAACGTGGTGCCCTCCAAGGGGAGCTTCGTGGTATTCCTTTATTATCTTCCCACGGTCTTCTACCGTTGGGCAGGTAGTGCCTATGCCATTGCCGCACTCGTCTCCTGTGCAGCTGTCATCATCGTTGGATAACGAACAGGAGTCATCTTAATCTGTGCTTTCCGTGGCGCGGGATTTCGTGTTGTCTTTACTCCAACCGCACTACTTCACGGCGGGGTGGTCCGAATTGCCTTCCCTTTCGGGTGGTTCCAGACCGTCGTTGCCGTTTTTCTCGTCGGCGATTCTTTGGGACTTTTCCTGTGCCCTGGTTGTGGCATAGATGCGGCTTAGCGCGTCCGCATTCGTATTGCGCTCCGGCCTTGTACTCGACGTCAAACTCATACTCTGACAGCTTAATTTTCCATCGCATGAGTCGCGAACCCGGGTCCTTTACCCCGAAGAGCCATGTTAGCGGCTGATGATCCGTCACGACCTTGAACCGGGTGCCGTAGATATACGGTCGAAACTGCGCTATCGCCTATACGATAGCGAGTAGCTCCTTTTCAGTCGTGGTATATTTTTGCTTCGCTTTTGATAACGTTCGGCTCGCGTAACAGATTGGCAGATCTTCTCCGAACTTGCCCTGCGATAGGATAGCGCCGATTGCCTTGTCTGTTGTTACGACGAATAGTTTATTGAAGTCCGGATACTGCAGCACGGGAGCTATTGTCAAGTCCCTTTTTAGCTCTTCGAAAGCGGCATCTCTGATTGCGGTCCATTCGAACTTTGCATCCTTACTGTTATGCCGTGGCGAACTATATCGTCATAGATTCCATACGACATACAAGATTCCGCCGCTATGACTCCACGAACGGATTTTATTAATTAAAGAATCAGTGTAGAACAGACAATCTTTTACTTTATTTCTCTAGAGGACTTCCTCTTACAAATTCACGACTGAAAACTGTCCTTAGGTTTTACGTTTTCTAATAATGTAAACTTAGTCTAACGGGAACGAGGAATAGGAAGGGAGGGTTTTTTGTGGAATTGGGAAATTCCTATTTTTAAAATGCAGGGAACAAGGGTTTGTATGTTTTTGGGATTAAGGATAGTTTTATGATAGGAGATTTAGAGAATTTTCAGGGTAACGGTTCCTTAATCGCTATTTTATAATAGAGGGGCATAACATTACGAATGAGTTCGGTCAGGGGCTTAGCGATTTGCGAGAAGTCCTTGATGAACTTCCTGTAGTAGCCGACCAAACCCCGCAATGACTAAACTCCCTTACGTTTCTAGGCACGGAGAGTTCTTTTACCGCGGCGAGCTATACAGGGTTAGTCCGCACACCTTCATCTAAATGATGTGTCCTAGGTAGTGTGTTTCCTTCCTCACGAACCGACACTTGCCAGGTTGAAGAGCCAGCTTGGTCTCCCTTAGCCGTTGGAATACTTCCTTCAGGCGAGCGTTATGCTCCTTAAGGTTCTTTCCATAAACGACTATGTGATCCAACTAGACGTAGCATTTTACTTCCTGCAGTTTCGCTAGCACGAAGTTCATTAACCTCTGAAACGTGGGAGGTGCGTTCTTTAAACCCAAAGACATCTGGTTATATTCGAAGTGCCCTCGTGGAGTGGAGAATACCGTTTTCGCCTTGTCTTCTTGGGCCATCGGGATTTGATAATATCCCGAGGCGAGATCCAGCGTGGAGAAATATTGTGACTTTCCCAGCTGGTCCAAGATCTCGTTGATATTGGGCAGTGGATACGAATCTCCGACGGTGACCTCATTGAGCTTTCGAAAATCCACTATCACTTGCATCCGTTTTTCTCCTGTGGCATCGGGTTTCTTAGCTACGACTAGTAGAGGCGCATTCCACTTGCCTCTACAGGGCTGTATCGGACCATTCGTCAGCATTTCTTTAGTTTGTCGGTCTACCTCCCTCTTGTGGGTTTTGGGAAGCCGATGAGGATGCACCTTGACGAGTTGTGCCCCTTCTTTCAGGGGAATGCGATGCTCTGTCATGCGATTGCATGACAGCCTGTCCCCATGCAGGTGGAATATGTCGTCATATTCGTTTACTATTTCGGTTAGGGCCTTTCGCTCTTCGCCGTTGAGGTGTATCAAATCGAGCTCATTGCGTAGTCTTTCGATACGCTTGGTCCCGCTTTCTTTGGTGACTGCGCTTACACACAGTGTTTCGGGCTTACCGTTGCGCTCGACCTTTTCTTCGCGTGGAGTAGCGAATGTCTCTATTGGCTCGAGTATCACTAGCGGTCGTTGTACCTCCACTTCGCGCTCTGCCGTGTTAACTAGGCTCACTGCACAGCTATTCCCTTTCGGCGGCGAGACGCACGAACCCAGTATAACGCCTTTGCTGATCTCGGTCCTCGCGAGTAGGCCAACGTGTTTGCTCTTCGTCGTGACGTATGCGATGGTTTTGCTCCTGGGGGAAAGTTTCATTCTCGACCTTCCGTCGATCAGCGGCATGTTATAGCTATATAGCTTGAAGATCTCCCCACTGATGATGTCTGCCTTGTGCTTTTTTATAAAGCCCATTCCTAGCAGCCCATGTACTTCTAGGGGTACGTTGTCCGGTACCACGTAGAGCCAATGTTTTATAGTCACTGCCGGGATCTCAAGGGAGATTTGGGCCTTACATCGGGGGGAAATTTTCTGTTCCCCTACGCCTTGCAGTTCTATATCGCTATCCTCGACGACTGTGCCCGACAACAAGCAGTATCTTTTGATGATGCTGCACTGCGCGCCGGTGTCTGCCTTCAAGGTCAATGATCCATTGACAGCGTGCGGGTAGATGATGTTGAGATTGCTCACTGTGGCATTGCTTGTTGGCAGTGATACCTGGGATATCTTTGGGCTTTCGCGGCTCCGCTTTGATCTTCGTTCCCTATTAAGGGTAACGAGGGAGTGTAGGCCTATGGCTCCAAGCGTACGGTTGTTGGTGTAGTCGTTAGCCGGCGCCGCGTTAGCGGAATTCTGTGTATCTCGCTTATCAGAATTGTCTGGTGACTATTGCTGACGCTGCGTCTGACTTTCTTTGCTTTCTCCTTTCCTCCGCAGACTCTTCTTACATTCTTTCCACATGTGTCCTCTTAATTTACAATAAGTGTAGACGACGTAAACAGAATTCACTACTCTGTTAACGTTCGGCGCTGGCAGACTGGCTCGTCTTGACTTGCGCCTGCAATCTTACGCCAGGTGCCCGATGTTTCCGCAGTTGTGGCAAATTTTGCCGCCTGCGCCTTGGTCAGGTATGAGTGTCCTCGTATTCTGGGGTTGTCCGCCCCCAGCTCCTTTCGGTTGTATCATTTTACTGATTTTGATGGCTCCTGCCGCGGACTCGTGCAGAGAGTGGTAATTCCGTGAGCGCGCCAGAATTTGCACCTGCCCGTGCAACCCATTCCCGAAATTGGCCTGGACGCACTCCCGCGTGACGCAACTCCACTGTCTGCGCGTCTCTTTCGGTGGGTACGAGTTCGCAGAGCTTTTTTGCTATGTCTACAGTTATTCGTTCCACCCTAGCCGCGCACGCGGTAATGTCCTCCCCGGGACACTGCCGGAGAGAGTTAAACTCCATTTGCAGGGCAGCCAACGATTTTCTCTGCCCGTACAGGGCCTTTAATTCGGTTTTTAGATCTTCTAGTGTCGTGATGGTCTTATGTTTGAGCTCTCTCGATGCCTTTCTGATGATCTTGCTGCTGACTACTAACTCTAATAAGAGGTCGTGATCCGCTTCGGCAACCCTTTTAAAAATGGTTTTGCATGTGAAACCGTCTAGTGAAACCGTCTAGCTCATTTACATCACTTCCATCGAAGGTCCTGATATTTTTTAGAGCTAGCCCTATGTTTAACTAGCTAGCCCTATGCGTGATCTTGGGGATGTCAGATTACTCGGTTCCTCCTTAATTTGTTCGGGTTCCCATCTCCCCGGGTTGGCCTGAGTACCATTGCGTCCTCCCGTTCGTTCTATCTGCTCTAAGCATCACTTCAGCTGGGTGATCTGGTTTCGGAGGGCATTTATGAGTTTGTACTCGTCTGCTCCTACTTCATTAAGAATTTGGGCTAGATCCCTTCTTGCGTTGGGAGTTCCCTCCGTCAGTCGCCTTCGCTGCCCGTTTGTCTCACGCAGTTGTGCCTCTATCTCGCCGTATGTCCCCATGTTAGGAGGCTCATTGGCTGGTGTTCGAACGGCTCGCTTCCGCCGGCCGTTCTTTCGAATATCACTCCCGCGTTCGGGGTGAGTGCTCTGACCATGTTCGTTACCGCGTTTAGCGGATCCGAGACAAAAGGGTGCGTGCGGAGAAGCTTAATCTCTTGGTCGACCATCGAATCGAAAACCCCCGCAAGAGGAGTCTGTCCTCCAATAGCAATATTGCCCAACCGGTCTACTAAGGTGTCGTCGAAATTGTCAAATGATGTACCCCTTTGAGTATTTACCCCGTATTGTGCTCGTAGGCGGTCAATAATAACTACTCGTCGGTCGGTGGATATTCGTTCTGACGGCGAAAGTTCCTGTAAAGCTCTCCTAGCCCTATAAGGTAATGTCTCCGATCGCGGCTTCTAACCCGGTTACGGTATTGACTCTTGTTCGAGGCAAAGGAGAATCGAGCGAGTTTCCTCTACGCAACCGTCACGGTTCGATATTCCACGGCATGGGACGTCGTTCACGGAGGGCGTTAGAAAATTAGCATGAACTGTGAGCTAGCAACTGTTTCAGAAATTGATCTTAGATAAACGATCTACTGGCTTTGGAATTTTCTAGGCCTCTAAATATTGGTAACCGCCACTCACAGAATGATGATTCCCTTTATAGCGTTGTTCCTTCGGGACGCCTCTGAGCGTAGTCACGTTGACTCCTGGTAGCGGCGATCTCTGCGTCCCGCTGTTGGTCGTAGACGTCCTTTCTGGTGCCATTGACCCTCTGCTTCGGATGCTCGTATTCGCGTCCTCTGGATGGTCTCGTTGGTCGGCAAAGTATGCGCGACGGCTTCTTGCAACAACGCTTACTTCGTAGCGTGTTGCGGTTCGTTCCTCGACGTTCTTTGTCGAGTCAACCTTCGATCACAATTCAACTACTGCGTGTTGAATAGCGCCAGGTTGTTTGTCCCAACAGATGCGTGTCGAGTTTAGCGCTGGGTTTCTTTCACCGATACTGGTGTTTTCCCGTACGGAATTGGTTGATATTTTCAGACGTTTTGCGTTTCACTAATTCACTTAGGCATATTCCATCGCTGCCACCAAAATGTTGTGCCTTAACGTCTCGTCGGCGAAGGAGTTCGGGTTGAGAGTTTAGGTTAAGGAGAATTTTTGGGATCGTTGCCGGTTAAGAAGTTGGAACTCGCGTGAATGTAATGAAACAGTGAAGATTTATTGAAACTAAACAAGAGAATAGATACAGTTAAACGACGTTCGTCTATTAGAGATGAATAAGTGCAGTACTGTACTTATTTATCTTTCAACAGCGACTTCTATCCTAAATAGTTAGCATACCACATTGTTTTTTTACGATACTACTAGAAAAAATTCTAGAGGTCTTCTAATTATTAAAAAAAAATGAAACTTACATCTACAAAAATCTTCAGATTATTTTTTCTTGAATTTACATGATCTACATGGCGCATTAAATAAATATTCTCAAAAATGAAATGATGTATTGTTAATTAAAGCACTTCAGTGGTGCACTGACGACACATTTCTTTTAGAAAATTCTCAAATTGAAAATAGATACTTTCAGTTCTGTTATTTTGTTACGACCCGACGTGAGATGGGCCAAACGAAATTATTTAATTTTTTTCTGGGTTCTCGTCGATTTAAAGCGATAAAGCAAACCTACTCATATTCCAGTTATCTTGTTCAGTGTCTGTTACGTCGGACGTATGTATGTTTAACTATCGTTGGAAGCGATTAGGAGAGTCCCATTACAAAAAGCTTGTGGAATGGAGGTATGGGATGTTGACTGTCTGATAAGGTTATAGGTATTGTATAGTTGCATTTAAGAATAATAATATTTAGATTGCTTATTAGATTGATATAAGGTCTACAGGTTACGAGTATGATGTGAGTAGTATAGGAAGGTATGTATCTTTCTATAGATATTGTATGAATTTCCTTGTTATTAACAGATTATGTTAATAATCTAAGAAAATATAATCAGATAATAAAAAAGGTGCTACGCCCGAGAGCGCCATTATTACACCTGAGAAGTCTTAAACCAATGGAATGTACATGGAGGATGTAAATGTTTTTATTTTCAGAATTCTTGCCGCTTTAAAGTGCTGAAGTGCTGAAGTACACCTTACTGTAGTTCTATTACTCGTCTTCTGTCCGTGGAGCGATGATTGAGATCAGAATTTTGCAAGAATGATAAATAAAAAGAAAATGGGCGTAGAAAATGATTTGGTCCACACGTATAAATGTTGTGAAATGATAAAATCTATATTAGAAAACTTAAACAATCAGCTTACAAGCAGTTCGAATGTATGTTGTTTGTGAGGTGCGTGCTTAAGTCTACCGTGGCATCTGTTAGGCGGACTTATCAGCTGAAATGGGTTGTGACCACGTCGTTGAGAACCAGAAAATACTGAAAATAGAACTAGAGCTAAAAAAAGAAAAAGGGGGGGAGGCTATGACACAGTGCGGTGGGGGGGGGGGGGAGGGAGCGATAGATAGGGAAGCGTCGGAACTCAGACGGAAGCACGCCACAGCTGACGGGCTGTCAGCTGGATGGCTGATTAGAGGATTGAAGAGGTAAGGGGGAAGTTTGCCGATTATCTGTCTCTCTCTAAACATAACAAATTCGGGCGGGCGCCAGCTACAGTGCGGTGTAGTACCGATCAGAGGACCTCGAAAGGTCCTCTGATGTTTACTCTGATACTTTCGAGACTCTTCGGGGTACGGCTAGCTAGGGGAAAGGAAGAGTGGGGTCTCAGGAGGAAGATTCCCGAACGCAACGGCTTCTTTATAAACTACCTCAATAATTGGGGCATGCAACGAGTTATAATACGGAGGGAATGAAATGGGAACTCGATCTCTTAAGGCTAAAAGCAACGCATCGCACACCCCTCGGCCTCGTACTAGGTGGCAGAAGGCCGATTTAAAACTCGAAATGAGCAAAAGGAAGGTGCCGGTCCACGTGGGAAAGCTCGCAATAATCAAAAGGGTAGTCGTGGAAGAAAAGGGCAAAAGAGGGAACTCAATCAATCTGTCACGTACTCACTCAAACTGTGCGCGTACTAAAAAATATCCGATAAAGGAACAAAAATCTCACTCGTCTCTATCACACTCACACACTTTCGTACGCTTTAGCTTTCGTATCCTGGCTCGAAGTGGTGTCTTCGGGCTTCCAGTCTTCGTTAATTCCATTGGCGGGGCTTCCAGGGCCTCGGTTATTCGCTGGACCGTTGGCTTGAGAGGGATACGCGCTTCGGCATTGGTTCGCTGGTCGGGCATGGCAGGGCTCTTGTGTCTTGGCGTGGCACGAAACTGGCGGGCCCCTCAGGCCTCGTTTCTGGTCAGTATGGCGCTGCAGGCCTGGGCAATGTGGCGGCGCCGACGGCCTGTCAAAACTTCACCCAGGTGTGTCCACGATCTGGGAGGGAGAGGGCTCCACCGCTGTCGCACGGTCCTCAGGGCTACCCGTGTGACGGGACTGCACCCGGGGACTGCATGGGCTGCATCGGCGGGCTGATTCCGATGTTCGGGATGGCGTTTCCATTTCCATCGGGGTGGTCTCTCTGCCCATGCCTCTCCTGCATTCCGCTGCCTCCGGTAACGTAGCCACTCTCCCGGGAACTCGATGGTGCTGGTGGCTGGTCCCCGTGGATGGTCCTCGATGATGGTCCTCGCAGCCTCCGAGGCAGTACCCTAGATGATGGGGAGAGGGGAGGGAGCGGTGGGGTACTTTTCCCCAAACATGTAAGATAGAAAACCTAATAACGCAAAAGCCTACTGGGTGCCAAGCACACTGGTGTGCCATGGGAAGGTACGGAATATTTTTGAGGAACAGAAGGCAAAGGATCCAGCTAACTGGATCGGAACGAGATGGTAGAGAGGCAGAAATGCACAGATGGTTATTGAAATGAAGATTGAGAATCTCGGAATTTAACAGTAACCAAAATAACAAAAATGGTTCTTTATTCAGGACTTAGTAAAATTTAGCAAAGTAACAAAAGAAATTAATAATCTCGAAACAAAAGAAAATAAATATCACGTGATACAAGGTCACCAGCAGGACACATGAACAAACCTATTTAACTTAACGATATCCACAACGCTCGCAATTAATTTACTGTCGCCATCGGAACGTACACGCGAAAGTTATACACGAGAATATCTACGGCCTGAAAAGGATGATACTATATACGCAAGTTGAACAAGTACGAGCAAGGTCGAGTGGCGGTCGGAATACAAAATTACACAAATAATGCACAAATAATGCACAATTTATCGCGATTATCGCAAACACGGAAAAGATTTCATCCTCTCAGCGACCAGACGCTTACCGTGAACGATACAAAACTGTATTTCGGTACAACAATTTGATGCGACAGCACCAGCCAAGACGGCTAACCAATAGATAATGACGTTTGAGGAAAGTTCTTCGAGACTCAGGGCCAGCGCCCATCGCCCTCTCCAGCGTCTCCTGGGCCAATCATCAACGCAGAAGGTACTCACCAATCGCAGGTCCTCGCACTAATTTTCGATGGATGCTGTTGGACTCAAGTTTCTTCTTCGATAGTTCTTTTGGTAAATTCGATAACCCTAACCCCACGAGAAGGGCGCAAAACGAAATGGTGTATGTAACCGGAGCCTCTCTGTAATCAATACGGTTCGATACTTGGGAGGTTGGTCCACTTAGTTAACACTAGGTTTACGGGACCCGTCAATTTGACGATTTCAAACTTTGAAATGAAACACGCAAAAAACCATAGCATTAATCTTAACTACTTTGCGTCTTAAATTTATAATTTCATTAAGAGTGTTTATACACACAATTATTATTTTCTTAAGCTTCCTAAATTTTGAAATTTTTATGTGGTATACCTATCTCTACGGAGCCCGTCAAATTGACGAGTTAGCTGATTACGTAAACAATCCTTATATATTTGCTTCGTTTGTAAAATTATTCCTCCAATAGTAAATATAAGAGTGAACAAAAAGTCTAAGATGCCCCCAACTCATTATAAATGAGACATAAAGCAAATTGTGTGACTCGGATGTTATGTTATTTTGCACTGAACGAAATCGCTTGTCAGATAGATCGCGTCATTCGAAACTCAAAGCATGGCGTATCGAAAATATATTTGGTTCATTTGTTGGTGCAAACTAACAACACACACAAACAATCTTCAAATCCGGCGATAGCCGACGTCAGGCTGCGGTATGCTTTGAGTTTCGTATGCTGCGAGTATCGGTTTGCAACAATATCCGAAGATATCTCTAAGGCATGAGCCGGTCTTCAGTATAGTTGCTGCAGTGACAGTGGTAAGAACATTTTTCGAAGACAGTGTGCAAAAGTTTCGGTTATTGTAGTCTCCGCTTATTGTAAGTATTTACAATAGAATAATTGAATTTTGGCACAGTATTTTCTACTTTACCAATCACCCTTTTCTAGCAATCATGAGTAGAAACAGGAGATATAATAAAAAATTGACCAAAATTACCAACATCAATGAGGATTGTTCTGAGGGTAACTCCGAAGAAGATCAATATGAATTAGGTGAAAGTGAAGATTCTAGTGAAAATTCTGAATCCACTGAAACTGGAGGAATGGAAGGATCTTCGGATAGTGAAAACGAAAACTTCGTCAATATGCGTCGTAACAAGAAAAGGATGCGAATTATTTCTAGTTCTGACACCGAGGATGAGAGGACGAGTATTCCAAGTACATCCCGAGATGTAATGGAAGAAATTGAAATTGCAGCTGACGGGACACAGTGGGTGAAACTGCAAGCAGGAAAATCTAGGGATAGGCCGCCTGTTCATATGATATTCAAGGATATCGCAGGGCCTACTGGTTACGCAAAAAGAAATATTATGTCGGGTTGTGTTACTAGTGCTTTTGAATTGATAATTGACACTCACATTATGAAACACATAAAAGGCTGCACCGAAACCGATGCACGTCGAGTTTTGAAAAACGACTGGACAATAACAGTCTCCGAATTACGTAGTTTTCTGGCAGTACTATTTGCCCGAGGCGCGTACGAAACAAGAGCATTGAAAGCATCTTATCTATGGTCCAAAAAATGGGGACCTCCTTTTTTTCGAGACACAATGCCCAGAGATAGATTTATAGAAATTCTGAGATTTATACGCTTTGACAAAAGAAGCGACCGATCCGAAAGGTTACAAACCGATAAATTTGCACTGATATCTGAAACATGGAACAGATTTATAAGTAACAGCCAGGCTTGTTATATGCCGCATCAAAATATCACAGTGGATGAACAGCTGTTTCCAACGAAAGCCCGCTGCAGGTTTACCCAATATATGCCAAATAAGCCGCATAAATTTGGCATTAAGTTTTGGTTAGTGGTTGACGTTCAATCAAAATATATTTTGAATGGTTTCCCTTACATGGGAAAAGATGAAACTCGATGCTCAAATACGTTGGGCCAGTTTGTAACACTAAAATTATCCGAACCATATTTACAAAGAGCTAGAAATATCACGACAATTTTTTTACAAGCATCCCGCTGGCTAAAAAATTGCTTGCACTAAAAACAACCTTGGTTGGGACCATCCGCTCGAACAAAAGAGAACTGCCAAAACCAGCGAAAGAAACAAAGGACAAGATTTCGTTATACTCCTCAAATTTATATAAATCAGAAGACTGCACGCTTACTGTGTATAAAAGTAAACCTAAAGTAAAAGTCCTCCTTCTAAGCACCAAACACAGAAATATACAAATAGAAGACAATAGAAAATGTGTTCCAGAATCTATTACTTTTTATAATAAAACAAAGTTTGGTGTCGACATCGCGGACCAGATGGCACGCAAATATAGTGTGAAAGCGGGGTGTTTCCGATGGCCCCTTCAAGTTTTTTATAATATTTTAGCGGCGATAAACACGTAGATATTGTATAAAGGGTGTACCGGATTTAAAATATCCAGAAAAGAGTTCATATTTTGTTTAGCCGAGGAATTGGCTGGACAAAACAAGGAGAACGATGGTCAAAGTTCAGACGTTTCAGTTCTGTCACCTTCAACATCAGGAGTCCGAAAAAGTTGTCAAGTGGGCTACTGCAATAAAAATAAAAGCAGTAATTGCTGTATGTATTGCAAGAAAATCGTATGCGGAAAATGCACAAAAGAAATTCAAAACATATGTAAAAAATGTGCTCGATAAAAATGATTACCCTGTAGCGTTTATATTATTGTTATCATTTCTGTGATAAAAAAAAGATTTTGACTTATTAATATTTTATTTTTACGTGAAGCCTTATATTGTTCAACTCAGACGTAGTTTGAATAAATTGATTTTTTAAGGTAAATACGTATTTTCACCTACCCGTCAATTTAACGGGTGCTCGTAGAGATAGGTATATAAGAAACGCCCGTAAACCTAGTGTTAATTATTAAAGTTAGTCCACGCGACGGATCCTGGTCGCGGAACTCGGAATTCTTTAGGATGTTACAACCCGCAGCCGTGGCTGGCGTTGTCCAGATCTATTGTCCGGAGGTAACCCTCGTCCAGACTGCTGTCAGGACGGCTAGATACGGCGAAATCGGAATGGTTCAATGGCGATGTCTTCTATTGCAACGGCCACTTACTCGGTTCGGGAGCCATCAGCTGTCGGGTGGAGACGCCTGGTGTTATGATGGGCCTCCATGTTCCCTCAGGGAACTGATAGCGGCTTCCTTCTGACGAGACTACGGCTGGTGTTCTGCCCACGGCGTGGCTTCTCGTTGTTCCCTCGGCGCGATGGTGGTGGCGGGCGGGTACGTGACGCATGAAATAGTCGTACGGAATGAAAATTAATTAATCTTATGCTATTAAAATATAATCTTGGATCCTGGAGTTCTTGGCCGGTACTTTTTCGGACTTTTCTGAGGGACGGTACAACATCCCGCAAACGAAACACGCTAGTTCTAAATTCGGGACTTTGTGACGCAATATTTTAACATCGCAACATATAATTTAGTAATGTAATAAAGCTTACCAGTGATGAGAAAAGAAGAGACTTGGAGATGTTGCATTGAAGAGAAAAGATTATCCTAGTACCTGGTTACTAAGACGGCACTGGCACTATTACAGTGGTCACTGAGACACAAGAAAACTGAGTTTCGTAGTACATACTAGAAACTTTGGCGATGCATTTGTTGGTATTCTGCTCGGTCCTAAGGCGAGAAAAGCGAGATAGCTCTAAGGTGTTCGGCTGTAACACAACTTGTTTCACATTGAGTTCGAATAAGATTCAAGGAATTTTAAATAAAGGAAGAACGACAGTATAAATGACTCTCTCTACGGTGAGATCCAAGCTCGGAGAGCAATGAACAATATTGACTGTGCATTCCAAAACCGTGGGACTGTCACGGATTCCTCTTGAATCCTGCGGTCTTCTCGGATTTTTGGCACAGATCTCCGAATTCACAGTCCTAAAGTCCTCAGGCTTACACAATTCCGTAATGCAAATCTTGACGCAATCGTAACGGTGCCTTTCAGGCCTTACGGTATAGCCTTGTTTTCCCCTAGTTACCTTGTTACGTCCGACGTAACTACGCCCCCAAAATTTCCACCATATTCCCCTGTCCAGTTTTTTTTCGCAAAGTCCAACGCGTGATTATAATCAGTCTTTACGAACACCTCGCTCTTTTATAGTATAAGTTAAGAATAGGATACCGATAATCATGAGGTAGTAAATCCATAGGAATAATTCACAATGGAGTGTGAATCAATACCACCAAGGAGTAAATAAGATATGTAATCCTTCCAAGAATACTCCGCTCACTTCCTGTCAGAACCCTTTTACTCACCATATTCCAAGAATCATAAATCATGACTCCGTCTAGCACTCTAAATTATGACGCTATGAATCAGGAACTTCCGCCTAACGTACTGATTAACCTGATTCACTCTACTTTATGCAGCTATAAATTAAGAAATTTTGCCTAACGTACTAATGCAGCTACACCTATGATTCATTGTCGGCGTCTTTGATGTCACCCACTCCTCGTGACTGTTTCTCACTCGGCAACTAATGACTCACCTATCAACTGCTTGCCGGTACCTTTAATCCTATCACCAAATCTGAGTATATAAACCCTTGGAGCTCGCCTTCACCCTTTCAGTATACTCCGAAACTACGTTGGTGCTAAGTCGTCGTAATCTAAGTCGTTACTATTATGTGATCGTACTTTAAGTGAAACTCTGTAACCAGACTCTACCTCTGTTGTAATAGTGAATATTACAAATAAACCTTTGTATACCTTTGATTTAAGATACAAATTCCCTGTGATCGCAATTCTTAAAACCACACCGGAGCTCTCAGTAGTTCAACCACTGGGAGCCAGGGTTGAAAGCTCCGGTCCAGTGTAATTCACAAATACCTTACTAATCCGCATATGCTAAATCAAATTATTGAGTAACGCGAATAAAAGAAAGTCCATCATCAAATATCAGCGAGAATCAATCATTTAAGTACTTTAGCACTGAATCACCTCAGGAAGATCCTCAATAATACGCGAGTAATAATTAGACTATCAACCGGTTCCGAGGAATATCCAAAGTCTAAATTCTAACTTTCGCGTCTATATGTATACGTTTCGGTTCATCTCACACGGAAGATACTCTCAGCAAACATCACACCTGCAAACGACACTATCTCCAGGGACTCGGATCATACTGGAGTCTGTCGCGCGAGCACGAAAGAATGCCATCTGACAGATACGATAGTAATAGGATACCCGTGCGGAGTAGCCCTCGATCTTGCACACATGAACTCGTCAGGCTTCCGACAAGGTGCGCAGGGACAACGAACCGTCGAGTTGATTCTCGAACAAAACTCGACTTACCGGCCGAAGCAGCGGAAATACCAGCTCGAGTTAACTATAGAGGTGCAAGCCCTCTGTAGTGCGGTTAATTGAATAGGACCAAACGGGTGAAATCAGTGACAACGAGAGCACTAAACATTTAGAAGAATACCAGATTTTAGGTTGTTTGCAGTAAAACTCGGGAATTAACCTAGAAGCTAGAGAAAACTATTTTTCTTATTTTACCTGCGATCAGGGCCATAACATGAGTGAGCGCAAGCTCCCGGGGATTATATATCAAATGTCACTGATAGGATTAAAGGTACCGGCAAGCGGTTCTTAGGTGAGTCATTATTTGCCGAGTGGAGAAGGGGTCACAAGGAAAGGGTGTCCGATCAAGAACGCCGATAATTTAGAGCGAGTCAGATTAATCAGAGTACATTAGGTGGAAGTTCTTAATTTATAGCGTCGTAATTCAGAGTGTAAGATAGAGTCGTGATTTATAATTCTTGGAATATGGTGAGCAAAAGGATTCCGACGGGAAGTGAGCTGAGTATTCTTGAAAGGATTACATACAGGGTGTCCAATAGGAAGTTGATAAAACTAATCGGCTGTCATTTCAAAACACGTGCACAGAATCAGTAAAGTCAAATTGCTTTAAATAGAGGAAACTCTGCAGTTTTAAACGCACATAAATAAAACCCAGTCAAATATTTTTTATGTCAATTTATTATATCTTATAAAAATAACGAAAAAGTACAGTGATTAATGATAGATATTTTCGAAGTGCGAACCGTCAGATTATGTACAAAAATCAATTCTCTTTTGAAAACTGTGAAAAACTTTGTCTAACATATCGTTTGTAATGCCGCGAACCACTTTCTGGATGGCCACAATCAGTTCTTCTACTGTGCTGGGGTTTTTAGCGTAACAATGATCTTTAATGTAACCCCACAAGAAAAAGTCACAAGGTTTCAGGTTCGGTGAGTACGGAGGCCATTCTAGTCTGCCTTGAGCAAATTTAGGGTACCCCAGACCGATTACTCGAGTCCCATATACGCGATGAATAGCTTCAAACACCTCATGAGTCCGGTACGGCGTCGCTCCATCTTGCATGAAGTAAAAATTTTTAACCAGTCCCCTCTTTTTTGCATAAGGGAAGAATTTTGTTTCCAAAAGCTGTTTGTAACTCTCTCCTGTTACCGTAGATTCCAAGAATTGCAAATAAATTCCTTTTACTGAAATCGCTGCCCATGCCGTTACTTTCTGCGGATGAAGGGACTTCGCTAGCGATATGTTGGGATTTTCCGTTCCCCAAAACCGGTAATTTTGCTTGTTTACGTACCCATTCATCCAAAAATGTGCTTCATCGGAATAAATAATCAATTTCTCATTAAGTTCTTCGGCTTCAAACATTCCCGTAATAGTGTTACAAAATTCGATGCGTTTCGTCATGGCATGTTCAGTTAACAATTGATGAGTGCTTATTTTATACGGATGAAACTTTAAAAAATATTTCAAAATGTTGTGTAATGATGATTTGGTTATTTTTAATGCTTGAGCAGCTTTCCGTATCGAATCATTTGGATTTTGTTCGAAATAATTCTCAACGCCGATGCAGGAGAAAGAAAACTTATAATGATTTAAAGATTCACAGTCTCGATATATACATCGGGGTGGATTAGTGCACCTTGGGACTTTAAATTAACCATTTCTGGTGGAGATTATTGGGAGAATGTAATAGGAGCTTGTAAAGCTTTCTTACAGGTTTCGCAGGGGAAGTGTTTCTCGATTTGCTTGCAGACGTATCCTGTAATGAAAGAGAGAAGCATAGAAAAACAAGCAAACCATGCATTAAAGCCATGTATGTGCGAATTAAATGTAAACACATTCAAATACAACAATCAATGCAAAATTTTCTATCAGCAATATGGCTCACGTTAGGCTTATATTGTAAAAATTGGCAAACCATTTTTTAGCTAGTTACATTGATTCACTGGTATTCCAGTGGTAGATAAAATTTAATTAAGTTTGTTTAAACATTCCAAACAATTTTTTTAAATCTTCCTGTAAGAAAATTTAGTCAGCACGTCGTAATAAATCAGGAAGAAGGAAATAAGAAATAATGAGATTAAGCATAAGAAACTGATACGGAAAATCTATTTTGATTAAAAAACGAAAAAAAGGTTGCATATCGACATTGCCAATGTGAAGTTACGTGTACTGCAGTTAGTTAAAATTAATTCTATTAATTAGTGTATACATTGTAACGTGACGTCACCCGCTCGGCTTGAGGCAGTATCCTGCTTTAGGAGGCCTAAAGAAAGCGTTTTCGGGGGAATTTTTTTAGGGCAGAAAAAAACAAGCAAATCTAGCAAACTTTTTAGATTATTTTATTGCATGTTTGAACATTAAAAAGAAAATTTTTTGAGCGAAAAATATTCAAATGAAGCAGATTTTTATGCACATTTGTGCAACACCTTGCAAATGAAGTCTCCAATCGGCGGGAAAGATGAGGCTCGTAATTTTTGTCTGAAACAAAAAAACCAAAGCAAATTTTCATTTTCATATATTTGTCTTCTAGATGAACTGAAAAAAAACCCAAAAAATTTTGAAATTAAAAGTTTTCTTCAAGTTCGAAAAAAAAATATGCTTTTTGTAACAAAAAAAATTATTTCAACTTGCTAAAAAAGTTGTTTAGAAATTTTTTTTCATAAATGTTTTTAGTTCAAATAGAAGAGAATACAAAACTGAAGCTAACAAGCTTTGGTTCGTTTTGATTGGTCGTCTAGTTTTCTTGCAATCACGCCCGCCAGTTTAGAAAAATTGTAAAAACGAAAACTCGAGAAAACGCGCTTTAAAGTTTACGATAAGAAAAAATGTTAATTTTCGATTACTTACAGTAATAATACGCTAATCAGCTATTCCTGCTCCATAAAGTGAACCTTCATCTTCCTCAAAAAACTCATTTTGATGCAGTTGCTCGAGTCTACGGGCTGTGCGAGCTTCCTTGCTGGAAAAAGACGTACGCCGGTTTTCCCTCTCTATCCGTTGTGCGTCGACGTTATCCGCAAACATCTTACATAGCAGGCTGATTTTTAAATCGAGCAGCTGCATGGTATTTAAAACTGCAGAATATCCTTCGTTGAACATTCCTGCAGCCATGTACGTAGCAATTTCAACGATTTTTCGGCCAGAATTCAAGTGTTTCGGGCTCATGCGCCAGACAGTGGAGTTGAAAGATTCGTTTGAATTTTGCGTGTGCCCGCCAAAGCATCGCGTCAAGAGTTCGTCGTTTGAAAGCTCCTCGTAGATTGGACGAATATGTTTCTCCACATTTTCGTCAATCACTCGAGCAGGATGCTTGAAAGACGCAAGGGAATTCGTGGCTTCAGCTTTGCGCCATTCACACCAGCTTTCGACGCCTGCCGGACAATTCTCGTGGTGAGGAGATTTATCACTCGAACAATAATGATCCAGCGTGGCCATTACAGCTTTCTTCATATCTTCGACAGAATTATTTCTTCTGATTGCCAAACCATAATAGGTCGTTAACTTTTTAATGATGTTCTCCGTCAACCGACCTTTACCTCCGAGCTTCTCTGCCTTCCTTTTTGAAACCCAAGCCTCGATGCCCGCTCTCTGCAAATGTTATGTTTGGTTACAAGATCTGCATATTACTATGTCAGAAATTGCAAGAAACACTGTCAGAAATTCAACTATTCGGTAACAGTGACCTGGATGTACAATTATATTTTCGGTGCTTGCGGTGGCTAACTTCTTCGCACTACTGCTTGTGTTGCACTCTGCATCGTCTGGTTCGCTTGTGAATCGATTCCCGTGGAATCTGCGTTTTCGTGGCTTCGCAGGACGATCACTGCTCGATTTATCACTTTTGAGATAACTTGACATAATGTTCTGGCGATGTGCATTCGACAAGACTCAAAGCAAAACTAACCGTTGACGCTAGAAGCAGCTCCTTAGAAGCACGTACACAGAGAGGAATAATATAGTTATAATAGTAAATAGCACTTCTACGAATTAAAAATATTGCTTCGAATGACCGTTGAATCTTTTCAAGTACATAGTTCGGAGTTATTCGAACGAGGGAAGGAGCGCGCGCTCCAACTGCCCGAGCGCTCGTATAGCTGCTCGACACCCCACTGCGTTTAGTGCTGTATATTTGAAAATATTGTGAATTAGCCTCTATAACTTTGAATACATAATCTTAGATACATTAGGAATAGATTTAAGCAATAAAAAAAAAATCGATTTTTTGAGCCTTCTAAAGCAGGATACTGCCTTGAGCGTGCCACGTTACCTTAAGGGAGATACCATGGGTCGGCGTCGAAGGGCCGTAGGATCGGGGCCAGGAGGGGGTCCGGCGGCCAGTAGCGGTAGGGCGGACCGGGTGGCGAGGCAAATGGGCGTAATAGCCAGCGCCGATGAGGCCCCCGACCGCCCGCTCCCCGCTGCCCACCCGCCGGGCACCTGACTGTCTCGACTTGCTACCCCGACGGCAAAGGACAGCGGGAGGAGGGGTATTTTTGTTTGGACCCCCTGCTAGACGGTGAGGAGCGAGGGGGGGACGGAATTCCCGAGGAACGGGAATTCCTTCGGCGAAATTCGGCGAACCGATGACAAATGACTTCGGTAATCTTCGGATTAACCGAGGGTAATCTCTTTCTGGTACTCGGCAGCGACGCACGTGCGATTTTTGCGATAGTACCTCTTGGTTTTTGGATTGATTTTGGGATAACGGCTCGGCTTGGTTTTGGATATTTCTGGCGATCGGACACGGCTACGACTTGGGACGCGATTTGGATCTTTTTTTTTGTGTGGGATTAAGGGAAGGGTGACTGTGCGGTAAGTGAGGTGCACCTAGAGACGGAAGTGAAGCCAGGGAGTGGCACCAGCCGCGAGAGAGCCCTCGTCCCGGATCGGCCCAAAGGACTTGCTTTTTTTGGATATCGGGGTCCCGAGGATACTCGTAGCCGACGGATTGGTGAGTACCGCTGAGTGCGGCTCCCTCTTTTTTTTTGCACACCACCGCCCTCGCCAAAGCAGAGCCGAGGTCTGTCGCGTACACCGCGCCGGTGAGGAGATCGGGGTCGAGGCGTGCGAACGCCACGCAACCCAGATCTCCGGAAGGATACGAGGTTCGCGCCACCTGAGCTTGTTAGGACCGCGGGCGCGTCGCGGAGGGTTCGCGGACCGCTGGGATCGCAAGCTAGGGACGGTGGGAGCGGTTGACCCCGCGTCATAGAGAAGGTCGCGACCGCCGTTGGGGATTATTGTACGCGTCGGGAAGATCTGTACCGACACCGTTTGAGCAATAAACGGACAGTACCACTCCAACGGGCGTTATCATTGGCGTAAGCCCGAACCTCTCAATTCTCGTCGCCCCTACGTTCCCCTCTACCATTTTCAGCTAGCTGAGGCTGAGCAGCCGGGAGATCACGAGGAAGCGGCCGTGGTGGGGAACAGTGGTGCAGAGGGAGACCTACACCTGGCGCCCAACACTAGGACCTATCTTTTTTAAGGATTTCAGCGCGTTGGGAACGGCCACGGATAATTTGTAGGGTACGCCGGGACACGGCATACGTCACAACATTCCGCTTTTTATTTTCCTGCAATCAATTTTCTTCGTATTAACTAAGGTTATTATCATGCAATTGACCTGTGACGTAGTAAATAGCGCAGTCTACAACGGGAGCTTCGGAATTGTCGTGTTCCACGACGTCGGGGAATTCCCACTCAGTTTGTTCGATGAGCTCATCCAATTTTGTTCTGAAATCTATTAGTGATGTTTTCGTTGGTTTCTCATAAATGTTCCGTAAATCGGAAACTGTGACGAGTCTCATTGGACTTTTCGCCTCGACGACAGTACAATTTCCGTTGGCAGAAGGTTTCAATATGCTGTAAATAAACAGCAACTCGTATAACTGCAGCAACGTTGGAGTAGGTGGATGGTCGTTGACTCCTGCTGCTTGGCGAATTATTCCAAAGAATTTCTGTTGACGGTAAAAGAAATCCTTTCAGCCATCAGAAACAAAATGTTCAAAGTGCAACATACCTGAAATGAATAGTGATGGATACGACCAGTTAAGACATACTTGAAACCATGTGCTTCTATCAAAGTTTTGCAAATATCTATAGTAGATTGAATGGTGATGCGTAGACCGTCTGCTGTATTTTCCGTCAGGAATTCGGATGCTCGTATTTTTCCCTCTCGGAAGTTTTTTTCTTACGTGTTGAGCCAGTCAAAAGATGATTGTAGAATGTTGAATATTGGGAAATAATATGTTAAAATTGTAATTCTTGAGCATGGTGGATCTTGATTTTTTTATTTGTAATATTCATAAATTACTTGAAAGTCTTTTGCAGATCGTGTAAGTCCCTCATTCGGCATTTTGCGATTTAGCGCATTGAATAAATCGTTGAGCCGTTTGCTGAAATCGATCGTGTCGTCGCAATCGAGTAATTCAGGAATCCCAGGAGCTTTGTAGAAAGTAAGACCGTTTGCTAAGGAGTTGCTGAATATCTGTAGATGCAATATTAAAAACGGATAATAAAAGGATAGTAAATAAAGAATTACTAAAGATAGTAATCAAAGAAATAAAATTATTGAATCTCTATTAGTCGAATCATGTTGACATATCGAATACTCACCACAGATCGAGAACCTGATTATCATGGATAAAATCTAAAAGAATGTACATTCTACTCTAAACGGTCATTAAATTTCATTGACTGTAACGTTTGGAAGCTGTTGGATCTCAATAAATATTCGAAGTCGAAGCATAGTTACAATGTATCAATAATTAATAGATTATTTATAAATTTACAAATTTAGGCCACTAAATCTGCTGGACTGGCACAAAGAACCGTAATCAACTTTAAAGGTACATTTAAAATACAAAATATTGTGCAATATATTACAAAGACTACTATCAAACAATCTTTTCAGTTAAATCAAATGGTTTACCCGGGTCGCTAATCTCACTTTCATCTTTGATGTGTCAGCCAGTTCCAAAAGAGTGAATTGGACAGATTCGTAGATGTGATTCTGAAATCGCCGTGTCGGCATTGTATAAATCCTTGAAATGTTTTCATCATACGTACAACTTATCGGGCCCAAACTATGAAACAGAGTTTGTTAGTGTATTATTTGTACATTCCTTTATTTTGTAGATTTCGTAAAGTAATCACTCACGCTCCATTGTTTCGGAGTCTGTTTGGAGCACAATCTGTTTCTAATAGATTTTATCAGATGTGGCGTGTCAGAAAAAAGGAAAACTTTGCGCTCACTGTTGGCAGGATATGAAACCAATTTTTGAATTCGTCGGCTTTTCCACACACTCCGAACGTGTTCCACATCTTTCGATTGGTAGAGACCAATCAGAATTTTCAAGTAAGACGAGCGCTTTAGTAACAAATTTTGCCCGTTCTACTCTTTTGACAGGACCACGAGAAGCAAATACGGCGATCGGCTGAATATATTTATCGGCAAGCGGTTAAAACATTCATACTAAACCCGTTTTTACTCTGTTGTTAACGCTTTCGGCGTTCTTGCCATTTTCACCAAAATCGACGAGGCCCTTATATGTTAAATCCGACGATACGACCGAAATAGATTCACGCAACGAAATTTTGTCAACTAAAAGAAGACCATGTTTTTCAAATGGCTCTTTTCCACGAATGTGTTTTTCAAAGACCTCGAAAAAGTGTTTGTCAAAGCCAGATTTGAGATCGATTATAGATAGATAACGGCGCATAGTTCTGATACAAGGCAGAGGCAAAATTCCGTTTTTTTGCAAAAATTCGTATGCATTCGGTGATCCTATATGTATGAGAATGCAAAACATGACCCACTCTTCCGTATATCGACGACCTTTGCTGTTTTTTCTGCCTGCTACAGTCATAATCTCCTTGAGGGACATTTGCTGCGCGTTTGATATACCCAATTCCTCGCATTTTTTCAATACGTTTTCTCTTTAAGCTTATTTACCTCTGTTTATCGTTATTGCATGATACTGTGCAAAGTTTCAATTCTTCTTTTTGCATGTTTCAGGGCGTACTGTTGGGCACGAAGCTTTCTCCTCCAGGCATCTGAAAAAGTTACCCGTTCCAAACTTTTTTTCTCATTATTAATCAAGCTCTTCCTCCGCTTCTCTCTTTTTGCATTTCTTACGTTCCCATTTTTCATTTGTTCCCGTTTCTTCATCCTCAATTTTTTTTAGAGAAATTGATTTTCTTACTCTCTCGCAAGCATCGCATTGTTGTTTATCTGTGAGGATAGGACACCTTGTATGCGGCAACCGATTGGTAGCGTCAGTGTATCCAATTTTCCTTCTTATCATATTTACGTTTTCAAACATAGAAATCCCACAGGAAATATTCAGCTTCGCGAGTCTTCCAAAAGTTTTATCTATAACCTCTGTGACGTATGTTCTTAACTCGACACCGGTATCGAAACATCCGAGAGCTAACCTACGTCACCTTTGAACGTCCACCCTTCGCTCATGCATCCGCATGCCAGGCAGATGCCAGCCAATTCTTATTTCCCCGGAACTTACAAACCGATATGATCTGGGAGCTAAGGTGGAAGAACCTCAACTCCGCCAAACGAGAACCTGACGAAACCTATCAGGAAAACGGTAGCTTAACGGTCCTATCGATTTGTGGGGACGCGTATAATCGAGAAACGCAACCGTAGGCGCTGATCTTTGGGGTCGTGTAAAATTAGCAAACGCAACTGGGTGCACGAACAGGAGCAGACGGTAATGGAAATGCATGGCCGCTCAGGCTGCTAGGTTGAGGTAGAAAGGGTCGGAGTAAGCGTCAGGTAAATAGTGCCGGAAACAGGGAATCCGAGAGGACGAATCAATAGCTACAATATCAAAATCCCTCCAACGATTGATACTGGGAGCCCTCACAGGAGCTGGTTCAGCTAATCCATGAAGGCCGGGAACTATATCCAAGGGACACTTAGGTGGGCCCTACACCATAGCATTAAACCATAAAACAGTATTGCACCTCCGAAACACACACAGAAAATCTATAGGATATTCTGGACTCCATGAGAGCAACGCGAGAACTACACAAGCGAGGACTCTCTATACTGCGTAGGAAACACAGCTAAAAAACTGTCAACAGATAGCACAGGAGCGCAAGCCAGCCCGAGATACCTCGGTCGGTGTCTCGAGACAGACTTGATTGATAATAGTCAAATTCGGGAACTAATCGTTCTGATTGGTCGAGAACTTCTGAGCTGATAGCCAATCCTTTCCTTCGAGTTGTCCCTTTAAACTAAAACGAGAACATTCCATAGCGAACCGATACGTAACATAACTGGCGATCCTCCACGGCTGCTTCCCCAGGGCACCGGGCGACAGCTGGGCACTCTAACCATATCCTGGGTCAGGGGGTTCTTCCCCTGTCCTTAACTGTAACCAAAACTTGATTGCCCGCTGTACAGCCCTCTGCCTCTCTCCAGCGGGGTGCCGGTATTTCAGCCGGACCTCTGCCGGTCCGTGGAGACGTCTCCATCGGGTGCTTTTCCCTGCCGGGCCTCTCTATGCGTTGAAACTATCTCCTCTCGGCAGGTTTGAACATCTCGACCTCACTCAACGGCAGCACATCTTCGCGGAAACGTAGTTTCTGAACAGTGTGGTAACTCGACGGGAACCAGAGAACGTGAACCTTATCTGAATCAGTAGCCGGAGTTGGCTTGTGACCGTGAATTGAAAAATCACGTTACAGATGTTACCTCTAGGTTGATTATTAGTATTCACGGTTTCTTCATTGCTCTCATAATTGGATTCCAGTTCAGAGGTTTCTACATTAATATAATGGCTAGGATACATTTGAAAATGACATATAACAACTTACTCTTTTTTTAAACAAGTAATTGAATCCATTAAATCATAATGCCTCCACCATTTAAATGCATTTGATAGTTTCCTTGCAGAACCACTTGGAAGATCTTCATTTTTAATAATTTTTTGGTAAGTATCCTTTATACCTTCTAACAAAACTGTTACTGCAGGCTCCTCCCTGCCGCTTTGGCTCGAAGGCACTATTCGCCTCGGGTCTAATTATTGCGTTATGATTTGCTTATTGTTATTTTATTATTTAAGGACTAATGTACGTAGTGCAAGACATAAGTAGTGACCCATACCCTTGTTCAGAGCACTGGCTCGAAAATCATTTTCGAGGACCACCCCCACGAAGCAACACCTTGGCATTTGAGGAGTCCTCGGATGCACTCCCGTCACACGGGTAGTCAACAGGCCCTTGTGACAGCGGTGGAGCCCTCTGCCTCCAAGACCGTGGACACACCCGAGTGGAGTTTTGACAGGCTCTGGAGGCCGACATCTTGCCTGGCGCGCAGCCGATACACCCTCGAGGATATAATCGTACCATTAACACACGAGGCCTTGGAGGCCCGCCAGCATCGTATCATGTGACGGCACCCTGCCATGTCCGAACTGCGGATCAATGCCGAAGTGCATAGCCCCCTTAGTCCAAGAGTCCAGCCAATCCCTGAGGCCGTGACGGCCCCAAAGGAACGATGAGGACGGGACACTGCGAAGATTACTTCATTTGGAGTTAGGCCCCTGATACAAGAGCCATGATCTTTGGTTTGCGAGTTTGTGCGATAGTGTGTATTTTTCGGATATTGCGAGAGTCGTTTCAGTGAGTACTATTACATTTAACTGAGTCCCCTTTTTTCTACCCTCCCAACCCCTTCTTCGCGTTTTGTATTAAAGTCCTTTTTGATTATTACGAGCCGTCCTCACATGGACCGGCATTTTCTTTTTGTATTAATTTGGAGTTCGAGACTGGCCTTTTGCCGAAGTGCGAGGCCGAGTTGTGTGTATTGCGTTACGTTTTAACTTTAGTATCTTGTACCCTTATTCCCTACAAGCTCTTCATCCCCTCCTTCCCTTTTGCACGATAGATCATTCGAGAACCGAGGTAATGCCTAAGAAGCCATTGCGTTCGGGAACCTTCTTCCCTGAGATCCCTCTCCTCTCCCCCGCTAGCCGTGCCATCTAGAGTAAAGTAAATATTGCAATACCTTGCAGCATCACTGTTGGTGCTGCACCGTTACAGTAGCTGGCGCCAATATCTTGTTTTCGAGAAGAGTATTTAGTGTCGTTAAGCGCTTCCTTCTCTCCTGTCTCCTTGGCCCCTGATACCTCCCTTCTTTTCTGATTCCTGAAGTCCCCGTTGCGACATTGCATACTCCTGTGCAACTTCCCGACTTGTTATTGTTTTGATTTCTAGTTAGTCTAGCTTATTGCGTATTTCGAGCTCTATCATCCTTCTCTTGCGTTATTATATTTTATTTTTATTCTCGTTTTAATTTCTGCTTTCTTTTTTTTTGTACCGGCAATCTTTCTCTATTAATTATACTGTTTCTATCTTATCCCCATATTCCCTTTTTTTGCTCAACACTCCCTCGAGACTGACCCCCCACCTTGGGCCAATAAACCCAGGATTAGAACACAACCTTTAAATTACTGTTTAACTCCTTCAGGAGTAAGTTTTCCTGCAACAGAAAATCAACGTTTAGTGTGAATTGATTTGCAATTATATGAATAAAATGTATTTATTGCATACCTTTTAAAACCAATGATACTTCCTTCCACAAACGACCTGTCATGACAACTGATCGTTGAGACATATCTAAATCGATGTTCCATAAAGTCTCCCTTTTTTGTATTTCAAGAATTAGTTGTTCCTAAAGATCATAATTAAGTCTTGGCTTATTGGATATCTGTCTCTTTCTCTGTTTTTTTTTAGTTCAGCAGTATGTGTTTCAATACCATTATGCTGCATTAATTCACAACTCACATCTTTTTGTATGTTTGTCCTTTTTCAAACTACAGTTTCCCATCACCTGCAATCATTTAATGAATAAAACAATATCTTTGTATCTAACGGTTTTATTGTTCTGAAATTATGCTTTCTTAGAACCGGATAAAAATAGTTTCGTTTACCAACATAGAATTTCCCATACCCATCTAGATATATGTGATGATATATCTTTCATGTCACAAACCTCTTGACACCATCCAAAAATTTTATACTACACCAAATACAAAATAATTAATTTCTCAACTTTATAATTAATATTCTGTTTTAATGCTTATGGTTTCCGGATGGAAGCCGCGTCCGTGTTCAGCTTTGTGTCGACGTTTTGCAAACGTTTCAGTCTGCATCATCAAGGCTAGGAGGCTCCGATACTGAAGCTCCCTGTTGTCAGGAAGTCTTAATATATCTATGATTGCTCACGTGGACCAGTGCTTCAGCCGATCATAAATTGTTTAGTTGATCAGCTGATCAATTAAAAAAATCCTCAATCGTCAGACATGCCTCATTAAAATTGATCATGGAAAGCATCTCTACTGCGAAGAAAAATCTTGCAGAGACTTCTCAAAAACTTTTAGATCAGCTTATCAATTAAAAATACCGGGAGGACTGCGTGCCAAATGGGGTTTACTTGGTATCCCCGATCCCTATTAAAGTTATTTGGGTGTTTTAATATCTCTAGACCTTCGCGGTGTTTTCGGGGGAAGTAACCTGTAGAACTAGCTAGCATTTATTTTTTTTTCACATTCCACTGTATGTTCAGTGTCCATCCAATGTTCAGCTAGGGTAGATTGAGAAAAATTACCGTATTTGGTACACCGTTGATGTTCTTCAACCCATGTACTGATCTTTCTCCCGGTCTCACCTATGTACACTTTTCTACGGGAGCAGGGAATTTTCTATATTCCTGGGGCACTTAGGCGTGGTTTGCGGTCTTTCGTACTGGGAATAATTTGTCCAATCTTCTTTGGGGGTTTGAAGATTGTACGAATGTTGTGTTTCCGTAGTACCTTACTGATGCCGTCTGTTGTACCTTGAAGATACGGTAGAGCTATAAGTTTCGGATTTTGTTAGAGTACTCTTCCTTGTCCATTACTACCGTAGCATTTCCCTTATCTGCTGGGAGTATGACAATTTTGTTGTTTTTCATGAGACTAAGGAGTGCTTCACGTTCCACTCTGTTGATGTTTTGTTAGGAGGCTTTACTTTGTATAGGATGTTTAAGAGTTTTCTTCTAACATTATTGCCCGTTTCTGTAGGCAAGTGGAAGATAGCTGTCTCTGTCTGACTAATTATTTCGTCCATGGGGTTCTTGGTGGGTGCATAGCAAATTTGTGACCCTTCACAAGAATGGAGACCTCGGCATCACATAGATTATAGTTACTAAGGTTCTTAATAGTATGTGTTAGGGTTGCCTGATTTACCTGTGGAATTAATTTTTCAAACTTCCCTTTCTACTTTCTCGTTCTTAGCTCGGCAGAGTGCAATGCTTGTTCGTGTGTTATCCGATCAAGTGTGTCCCATAGCTCAACTTTTAGTGAACTTGAAAGAGAAAGGTGTAACGAAAAAAGTTTTTGAGAAGTCTCTGCAAGATTTTTCTTCGCAGTAGAGATGCTTTCCATGGTCAATTTCATTGAGACATATCTGACGATTGATGATTTTTTTAATTGATCAGCTGATCAACTAAACAATTTATGATCGGCTGAAGCACTGATCCACATGAGCAATCATAGGTATATTAAGACTTCCTGACAACAGGCAACTTCAGTATCAGAGCCTCCTAGCGCTGATGATGTAGACTGAAACGTTTGCGAAACTTTGGCATAAAGCTGAACACGGACGCGGCTTCTATCTGGAAACCATAAGTATTAATGATAATATTGGTCGAGAAAGCCTAAAATTACAAATATTCTGCTTGTTTATATTGTGACGCTATTTGCTAGGGAATGTAATTCCCCTAGGGTACAATACAGCTTCACGTCACAAACCTCGGTACTCCCCCCCTTTTCCCGAAAGCCTTTTGGGCGCCAGGCACACCTTAGTGCCACGGAACGGGACAGGTAGTTTTCCGAGAAAAAGAGGGAAATTTGTCAGGCTAGCTAGACCATTTGACGAATTTGAACAATAACCAATATAACAAGTGGCTCTTTATTCTGGGACTTAGGAGAACAACAACAAAGTTAACAAAGCAGCAAAATAGTGGTACAGTTCGCGACTGGAAATTAGATGTGTAGAGATACGGGTTCCTTCTTGCACACGCGACAGATACGTCGGGAGTGATACTACCCTACTCGCGCGGAGGTCAGAGGTACTTGCGTCTCGGAGGAAACGACGATAGGCGGGTAACGAGAACAAGTATCGTCACGATTGTTGTCGAGTGGCGGATCTGCGCATCGGAACAATAGGGAATACGTAACACCAAGAGATATAATATAATTACAATGACTTACGGTAAATCATACAAAGTTATTGACACGGAAGAATGAGACAAGTATAGAAAAAAATAAGATAATGACTTAGTTAGTATAGAACGATTAAGGAAAAGCCTGAAATATAATAATGTTCACGGAACACGAGAAGCGTGATTCGTCTCCCAGGCCGTGGCCGGGAGGAAAGGTATCGAAAAAAGGAATCACTGTTAAGCGATTATCGCGTTAATGAGAAAAGATTTCGCCCTTTTGACGACGAGACGCTTACCGTGAACGATACAACGATGTATTTCGGTACAACTATTATAAACGCACCGGCCAAGACGGCAAACAAAACGAGAATGAATGATTCGCTCTCGGGAAGTCCTTCGGGACTCTGGGGCCAGCGCTAGCTCCGTCATCCCCGTCGGGCCCTCCTGGGCCAATCGTCACGTTGGAGTCAATAGCCAATCGTAAGTCCTCGCTCTAGTCTTTTAAACATGCCGCTGGACCCTACTTTCTTTAATAATTGCGCGGGAGTTATTGGAAACTCTATCGGTAATTCGTGATAATTTATCGTTAACTTCTATCACCTTAACCCTACGAGAAGGACGCCGAATTCGCTTATGTCTAAGACCGGAGCCTCCTGACTTTCGATTCTTTCTAATGATCCGGAGGTCGGTTACGTTAATTATTGATCCTAGTCCTCGCGACGGATCCTGTTCGCGGGACTCGGGACTTCGAAATGTCACAACTCGTTTCCGTAGCCAGGGTTCTTCGAATCTGTCGTCCGGTGGTGATCTTCGTCTGGACTCTCGTTGGGACGGCATGGTGGTGGAAGGTTGCGACCCCTCTCACCTGGACAGCTCTTGTCGCTCTCCTCACTCTTCGGTACGTACGGCGTTCCCTTCGCGGGACGTCGGTACCGGCGATATTACGATATCGGGATGGTCCATGGCAATGTTTCTCGCTGTAACGGCTCCCTACTTTATTCGGTGCGGTCAGCTGTGGGGTGGAGGTGTCTGATGTTGTGTTACACCTCCGCATTTCCTTGCGGGACTGGTGGCGACGTGCTCCTTGCGAGACTGCGGCCGATGATCTGCCGGTGTCGTTGTTATTCGCTTTTCCCTCTGTGGAATGGTGATGGTGGTAGTGGCCGCATGCGAGATGCAGGAAATAGGTGTACGGAACAAAATAATTAATCTTAGTAATCTACAATACAATCGTGGACCCTGGAGTTCTTGGCCGGTACTTTATGGGACTTTCCCGAGGGACGGTAGCGCGTCCCGTAATCGAAACACGACAGTTCTCATCTCGGGACTTTGTGACGCGGTATTTTAACGTCACAATATATGTATATGTATATAATTTGTTAATTCCAATTATTTTTTGTAAATAATTTTATATTAACCTCATCTGTCACTTCTATTACTCCTCCTTGAAATATTTTTGCATCCATTTACATCGCTACACATTTACGCCAATAAACTACAAGAAGTTAGTCCAAATCCAACTTCTTGTACAAGATGCTGGGAAGTTACGTGGTCGATTTGACGCTGCTCCAAGCGGCGCATGAAAAGATACCTTACGTTGTGGTATCTCTTTGAAAATATATTTCCACGGATCAGGAAATATTCTACTTTTTCAGTGATTCCTCAGTAGATCTTTTGTAGTAGGTATCTTTTGTAATTTGGAAATATCTATAGGAATTACCACGGTAGGTATTGAATAGTTCATTAATCAGATATTTTGTCAGGTCTAGATTCTTCTGACTCGTAGATTTTATTTGTATTTTCGTGTACGGTTTATTTAATTGTCTAAATAATTTGCATAATTGAACTTTCCTACCCTTTCGTTTAGGCATAAGTCTATACTTACTCAGACCCTATAATCCTAGTATATTTGATTTACTTTCGACATACGAATAAATCTCAATTAGGTCGATCGGGATGAGCGTGTTACATCCCTACAAAATCGATAACCTATATACTATAGAAAACATTAACAACACTAACAATGAAACTATCACTAACACTATCAGGAAACACTAACACTAACACTAAACAATGAATCAGGAGCAAATCACTCCCTCAACCACTCACTAACTCACAAATCACTCATCCTATCCTATCATCTGAATCATAACCCCACGCCAGTAATATTAGCAGAATCATACCACTAGTATAAAAGACCGCTAGACGCCACCCCAATCAGTTCATCTCACTCTTCATCCGATCTTACAATTAGACCAGTAATCATTCTCTTTTAAACCTATCTCTGCACCCCGCAGACCAGGCCACTAAACTGTATAGAGTATTGTGCCATAGTGAAGTTATTCGCGATTCGAGTGTTGCGTCGAAGTTAAATCCTAGGAACCTCTCGACAGCTCAAACCTAGGAATTGGGTAGTTCAGCCTGGCGTTTCGATAACCAACGAAAGCCAAAAAGAACTCAGTTAGTGTGCATCAGAGAGTCAGCTGTGAAGTTGCTTAGCGCAGCATTCTCCTTACACCCTAAGGCGTCCCGAGGTTCACGGAGATCCGAGTCATTAGCCTACAGGCATTCCCCTTTCTCTTTTCCATCCTTTCATCACCATCTTTAAATCTCTCTCATCCTTGGATCACCCTATCGTAAGTAACACAATAACACATATCACCGTCACCAACGCTACACCACACATACACTTTCGTATACTATACACTTTTTGTTTATCATATTATTTACATCTTTATTAATATTTACCCCCTTCTACCATAATCAAACTCATGTACTCATGATATTTAATCTAAATAAACATTATACTTCATATAATACTCTAATTGCCAATTTGCACTCTTGACACAATCGCCTCCTACAATCATACTAAACCAACCATTCATGACACTGCAAATGCAACCAAAAGAAACACGAATAGGTGTGCTTCGGCACTTTTAATATAGGCAAGAACCCAAAACAAAAATTAAATAATCGCGTTAGTCCCATCTCACAACAGGAGGTAACATGTGAATAGCCAATTCAAGTGTTGATGATGTGTGAGATGTTGACCCAAATTTTGATTTAATGTTAATGATTTGGTAGAATAAGGTAGATACCCTATATAATGGCTTCAGTTCTATCCAGGAAGGTTTTGAGTAATATGTGAATATTCTGATTTTGGTACCTTGGATAAGTTTTAGAAGTTTTTAGTATATTTAACATACGACTAGCACTAATAATATAATCATATATGATAATATATAATTAATAATACTATTACTAATATTAACTATTCAACTATTATAGATACATATACAGATATATTATATATATTCTTATATATCTTACTATTACTTACTATATATATCTCACTAGTCTGAACTTTTAATTTTATCTTCAGTCGTACGACTTTATTCTGAAAGTAATGCTTTTACTACAACGTATTCTGCAACTCTGATAGTTGTTCTCCTAATTATCAAATTCCTAAATCGTCGCGTTTATGTTTTCTGACTTCCTTTTCATAATCATAAACCTGCCTATGATTGGTCATTATATGAATCCCTTTCCTCAAAATTACAACTATATCCATTGACAATAAACCCATTTTCACTAATGAATATACCAAGTCCTACTCTGTAATTTGAATCTTGAACGTTATTCAAGAAGGTTCAAGTTTATCCTTTTATGTACATTTTCATTGCTCATTGTTAATAAAATTTGAAACATTTATAGTTGTTAATGTGTCATATAATTATGTATTGTTTATCGATTTCACTATATGATTCGAAATGATTATAGAAATAATATGATTTGATTGCACAACTCTCTAAATAACTGTAGGGTGTGGGACGTAACAATATATTGCAGGATTCTATTAGAGTCACCCAGCAGCGTGTTCTATCAAAGTATCGTAAAAGAGAACCATTCTATGCATTAACGAGAAAACGCCATTATGCAATTACATGCTGTTATGAAAACTAGGTTTCAGATTGGTGTCGAACGTCGATGACTACGTTAACACGGCGATTTTATTCTGGTTTAACCAATACTGATTTAAAGGAACTGATAAATCATAGACACTCTTATTTCTAAGGAATATTTGGGATTAATCAATTCTTTTAAATCAGTACTAAATAAACCGGAATAACACTACCGTGTAAACGTAGTCGATGACAGCCGGTAACTATTTATATTGCGTATGATTATTTTCACAATATTATTTCTGTTATAGCGAATTATATAACTGTCAATTACTGCACGTTTTTTCTACAATACTAATTGTTATATTTTTTAATACTGTATAAAAACAAAATAATGTAATATTGTGCTTATAACCCACAGGAGGTGAGACTAATTTAGATGATAAAATAAGTGGAATTCTCAAGTATCCTAACCCTGCGTAGCCATTTATAAACACATCACGGCATTGCATTAGTGCCGGACGATATGTTCATAATTAAACTATCATGAGTATCAGTGATACATGCTTATAAATAAGTATTATAACGTGGCGTTACAGAGCTGGAGGAGGCACCACTTAGGAATTACCGAAAAATAAATAGAACCTATCAGGTTAGACATTGAGCTCAGTGGTACAATGATAAGTGCTCGGCTTGGCGGTCCGAAGATATCGAGCTGGATTCCCGACCAGAACTCCTAATTTTTCGTAAAATGCTAGCTCTCCAGCGCTCCCTAGCGGCCCTCGGATATAAATAAATTATAACAGGGGGATCCGGGCAACCCTTTATAGTATCCATAGTCGGTTCACGAGTTCAGTATTATTTTTTTTGACAGATCGCAAACAATGAAATTTTTTGCATGCCGCACATAATTTTCCATACATTAAGGTTACTATATGCCAAAATAGAAAACTAAAATCGCCTTAGCGCAAATTCATTCATATGTTTACTTTGTAGCAAATACTTTATGTAGTCGCACATGTACCTTGCTAGATTGCTTGTTCGTTATTTTCAAACTGTCAAAAAAACACATCGAACACATGGTCGGACTACATCATTCTATTTATCGAAGCAATATTCAAATTATCAAAAATAAACATAATTTCTGAGTAATAATTTAACATTAAAACGTTCGTGGTGTAGTCGTCTATGCGCAAGCGTTCCGTGGGCATCTGGCGACGGCTTTACGACGACTCGGATGAAGACACTCTGTCGGGCGCTTCCCGTACGGTGTGTTTGCGGCTTGTACTTACCGCGAGACTCGACCGAGACTCTTGATAGTAAAGTAGAACCTCTGTTTCTAATGAATCACCCTATGACCGTCTATATACAGTCTACTGAAAGATACCATAGTATATTTTCTATTATTTGATTTGAAACACAAGTACATTGACATAAGCTTCATTAATGGTATCCAGCTTGTAGATACTGTGTGGTAAAGGTAAGAGAGGAGAGTGAGCAGTATTGTTTACGTACCTCAGACCATGCCGGCAACAGAAAAGATACTATAGTGTGAGCGAAACGCCAAAGCAACGCTCGTTGCGTCCTTTACGCAGAGAACTAGTGCGAATAAGTCCGCAATATGACACTGGTGTTGCTTTCACAAGGTTTGGCCTTGATATTTGATTCCAAACACATTTATAAGAGTTGACTTGGGTAAAGAGTCTTAGCGGGTGGTGCCCAGTACAGCTGGTTGCCTGTACTTGGCGCGAGACTCGATCGAGTCTCTTGATTAATTAAGTATTTTACTTCAAATTAGAAGTCATGGATTTGTTGTTATATTACTATAAATGTGTTCCCTTTACATTTATATATCAGAATATACATATATGTGACGTCCAGATGACGGTTGCACGCAATTGAGAATGTAGTGATCGGATGACCGATGCACTCCACTCTACCCAAGGATATTTACAAACAAGTGCAACGTTGGGATGACGGTCACTATAGCCTGTTTAGGGTTTAATCTTTCGGAAATTTACCCGAGAATCGGCCGGTTACTTGAGCCGTGAGATGTCGATAGTCATGAGACGTCGTGAATGAGAATCGAACAGTTACCAATAGCTAATCGGTATTAATACTTACAAGCCTTCGGTGGAGTATAAATCCTTGTAGCGAGTAGTATTAAGACTTTAGGTGAATACAATAATTGGAATTATTAGGGAACTCAGTTGATTTGAACTGTTACTTACAGGATGATGCGCTCAATTGTGAATAGAGATTTCACGTACGTGCTAACTGTGAGAGAGGAATCGTTTTGGAAATTTGGTTGTATTTATCGAAGATTGATTGAGATAAAGATGATTAGAGGTTGGGGCACTTGGTCAGGTAGTTCAGAGACGGAACGAGGACGTTGTGATTAATGATGTGGTACGAGACGAGATTTACGTCAATCTCGCTTGGTTATGCTTGCGCTTGTCTTTTCTTTTAATATCTCATATCGATCGTTTGACATCACGTTTTCGGCTCGAAATGTCTTGAATTAACAAGCGACACTAAGGGAGATTTTCAAATACTCTCGAATAAGTTAATATTATATTGCAGTGAACAATGAACAAAATATGAGGCCAGTTTAGCCATGTTTTATCCTGACCCTCTTAAATATTTCTCATAATTAGCCAGATTTTACCACTACTTGAGAGTACTTTACGTGAATTTTTTCAGATTTTTATTTAAAAAATGTGGAAGTTACATTTTTTTAAAACTTTATCTTGGTAGGGAAAAATCGTACAATAAAAATACAAGGTGAAACATTTATATTTCTGACAAATTTCGAATGTGTTCAATTTTAAGTTCCATTTTAAGTTGTATATTATACTAAAAAAAAGGATTTTATAAACTAAATAATCAAATATAACTTCTAAATTTCTTGAAAAAAATCTGAAAAATGAACAAAAAGTACTCACAGGTAGTACAATCTGGCTAATTATGAGAAATATCTAAGAGGTTCAGAAAAAAAGTGGCTGAACTAACTGACTGAGAATGCCTCATATATTAATATTAAGGACCCATTCGACTCAGAACCGAAAATTTTTTAATTGCATCTAAGGTTTACATTCAAACAAGCTGTACATAATTTGACATGACTTATTGAAACGAATACAGCATTGATTGAATGAACAGAATATCAAAGGTAAAAAAGGCGGGCTGAAATACAGATATATTTTTACCCTTTTACCCGATCGGGGATGGAATAGGGAATTTTTATATGCATTGTTTCCAGAACATAGGCACATTATTAGACTCACAATTTCTTTTCCACCACCTTTTTATTAATCGCTTTTTTGGGGTTATTAGTGACGAGAGGATGCACATTATCCACGAATTCAAGTATAACACGCTTCTGGCAGATTCGTTATTTAGACGGTTGCTGTGTTTGCGTATTATAAGCGATGCCCTTGAAAAAAAGCATTCAACGGATACCGATGTTGCTCGTATACACAAGAAATTTCTTGCCACAAAAGCGAGTATCGGAAATCGGTTTTTGTGCTGGCGCCATCATATTAATATATTATAATTCTTATTGTTAGTAGTAGCACAATAAGGCTTAAGTAGTCGCTGATTTCTTTTCGCCAATCCCCAGTTGGAATTGAAGCTACGTTCGAATAATTCCATTCAAACAATGCATTTAAATCAAATAAGTCTTCGTCGTTAACAAAGGAACCGCAAGCTACAGAATTTACATTTTCGCTGTGATTAGTCGTATTTAGTACGATAGATGTGCTTAAACTGGTTGATGGACTCTTTTGCCATTTCTTTACTCCAAACAGATCGCTGAAACGTCTCAATTTTATGGCGCGGATCAAGAATAAGCACTACGCAATACATCCAATTGGCTTTACAGTAATGTTTAATTAATTTATCTCGAGATGCAGCCACGGCATGAAATATAATTCCACCGATTGACTTGAGCGAAGAGGTTTTGTCAAAAGTTCCTTCCATCTATTGCCCTCTCTCAGGTTTGACAAGTAACAACACCCTTAAAGCTAAGCGAGAAACGATAACGGGAGCGGGACGAAAGTCCACACGCGGAATTTAGGAAGGAATTTACAGACAAAATCCTCACAATCGAAATACAATACTTAAAGATATTAAGAATGGCAATAACAGCGGGAGCAAGACGAAAGTCGACGCACGAAGCGATATAGTTTATTCAGAAAAGGGAATTTGGTTACTACAATTTCCTGCGTTTTCACAAAAATTCGCAATATTAACGGTAAGCACGACAAAGGAGTGCGACCGAAATTGACAATACGATACGATAGCGATAAAATTCACGGAATAAATTACTAAAGCGGGAGCGGATGGAAGTCCCGGTTTGCAGCACGACAATTTTGTTTTAACAAGAACTTTTCACGGTATACAATTGCATTACGGCGATAAGAACAAGTCATACCAATCACGGAAAAAGGCAAAAAGATTTATTATGAATATCGGTAACCAGAATGTATAGAACACCAAGTGAGAGACAATAATACATACACGCAACAATTCGCACAAAATTTCAAAGAAATTCATTAAAGTAAAAGAGGTATCTTATTATCGCTGTAACGTTAATAAGTGGCCTACGTGACTTATTTCAAATCTTCAAAACAAGACCGGTCAGTAGTAATAGTATCGGTATAGCGAGACTTGGGGCGTGGTCTAATTAGGGGGGTGAGTCCCAATTGTTTAGCGATTGAATTTTTTCGTTTCAAACTCTGAAAGAGCAAGAAAGTTCTGCGACTAAAATTTTTTCGTTTCAAAATTTCGAGACGAAAAATTTTCCATTGTCTGAAAGAGGAAATGCTTGATAAGCGAGAGGTATCTCAATTTATCGTCATTACCAGATGTGAAACTCATGGATATGATTTTTATCTTCCGGAAACACGTTCTGGACCCGTAAAGTTTGTGGCTGGAATTTTTCAATAGTCTAAAAGAAAAATTGTTACGTTGTTACGTCCGCGTGAGAAATCAGATTCCACATCCGCAGTCAATAACCAAATATCAAAAGATCAGTCAGTGGAGTCTGGTTTCTATCACATAACGACCCTCGGAAGCGGCTATCTCGCATATGGGTCCCAGGT